>CABFWB010001422.1:77836-115001 GCA_902151455.1 Timema bartmani
CCACCAGGTATAATCTTTTAGTGCAGCCAACAAAGAAAGCCACCGGGTATAATCTTTTAGTGCAGCCAACAAAGAAAGCCACCGGGTATAATCTTTTAGTGCAGCCAACATAGACAAAACGTTAACGACGTTATAAATGCAGTTTCTTTCCCCATCCATTCCAAGGATATTACTGTGCTGGGGGCAGCTTGTGTTCATACAGTAGATATGTTGGCATCCTATTCACACTCAGCAGTTCGACAGATGACACCTCTTTCGGCGAGACTGTATTTCTGAAGTGTTCTCTTACTAGCTCACAGCAAAATATTTACTAGAACCACAGTGTATATTTGGAAATATATTCAACTGTAAATTGTAGAGCTGTAGTTGGACAACTCAAATAATTCAAAACACCCGGACACAAGATTTGAGCCAGAGAGCTTTATACTCATGATAATATACTAATCATTATTTTAAAACAAAGTGTATGCTGGACAGTTAGATTCATTAGATAATTATAAGCAATAGAAACGCACCAACGGGTACTTGTGATCGTTACATGTGTAGGTAAATTAGAGAGAAAATAGTATCAAGAAATTTAGAGCAAAATTTGAATTATATTCTTGGACGACATTAAATCCAAATTAAAAGTAAATTTAATCATTTCGTTTACAGACGTACTTTTTTCCGACTCGAGTTATACAACAGTATTAAATTAAATTCCCACCACACATTGCCGTGGCTGTAGTGGTTGATCTCACACATCTCATAAACTCTGCATGTGTAATTTTTTATATCCATTATTGTTTCCAGCCTATGGTCTAAGTCAGTTTTTTATTCAAGCCATATATTTTCCACTATCGGCTGGCCAGCCCTGTCGTAGCTTTACATGCCTTATAATCTAACTTAAACCTAGAACAAGCACAACATCCAGTCCCCGACCGTTAATTCATTACTGTGAAATGGTAAATTCACATTTCTCCTATGATAAATTTTTCTGCCATGACAGGAATCAAACCCGGCACCCTTAGCTCATTAGAGACACACGCTACCGACTGAGTTAAGCTGACAGATCAATCCATGTAATGCAGGATTGTGCTTTATATTAGATAGCTCAAGTGGTAGAACATCGGAATTTCAACAGCTCATTTTCCCTTTAAAGGACTCATTTTTCAACATGCTCTTGTTTATATTCATTTTATGTTGGTTTACATATCAATCGTGTCAGGATCGTATTATTGTTTATTTTAATTAAATATTTGAAATAATCGTTATAAAAATAGTTCATTCAATTAAATATGTTATAGACATAAGCATTTTTTTTAATAATATCATTTTTGTAAAATTATTTAACATTCAACCTTTGATTGCTGGCATAAAGAACGAATAAAATATTACTTCAGTATATAAATGTAATTATTGTTTTCGCAAATTAATTTTTCCTTTATTTTTCATAGTTATAAATTTGTAAATATATTTAATGATAATAAATAAATATTAACATATTTTTATATTTAAATACTTAAATTATATACATTATATATATATATTCCTAATTACTATTTATTATGATTATTGCTTTAACTTCAATTTAAACATTTGTTGTAATCTTGCTCGATAATCACAAAACCTTTTAACCCTATAATTATGTCCGTGCCACTAGTTTATCCATTAATCTTTAATTAATAGCTTCCCTGTAGTATTGTTTAATTATGTACAATTTACTATTATCAAATACACATTACCATAATACAATTTATAATTATAATTCCATGTAAATTATATGTTTACGCCATTTAATAGCTTCACGTTAAGCCTTCATTGTTATCTGAATCCGCAGGGACATGTCCGAAGAGTCTTTTTTATTTAGCGTATGCCACCAGGATTAGTCGGCTAGACATTCTGGCCTTCTACAAGCGGTGGCAGATATGCTACCAACTTCTGAGGTTGGGTCGTCATGTAGGTGCGTTTACTCCGTCCCATGAAATGATATGAAGATGATGAAGATGAATATATATATATTCCTAATTACTATTTATTATGATTATTGCTTTAACTTCAATTTAAACATTTGTTGTAATCTTGCTCGATAATCACAAAACCTTTTAACCCTATAATTATGTCCGTGCCACTAGTTTATCCATTAATCTTTAATTAATAGCTTCCCTGTAGTATTGTTTAATTATGTACAATTTACTATTATCAAATACACATTACCATAATACAATTTATAATTATAATTCCATGTAAATTATATGTTTACGCCATTTAATAGCTTCACGTTAAGCCTTCATTGTTATCTGAATCCGCAGGGACATGTCCGAAGAGTCTTTTTTATTTAGCGTATGCCACCAGGATTAGTCGGCTAGACATTCTGGCCTTCTACAAGCGGTGGCAGATATGCTACCAACTTCTGAGGTTGGGTCGTCATGTAGGTGCGTTTACTCCGTCCCATGAAATGATATGAAGATGATGAAGATGAAGATGATGTTGATGATGAAGATGATGATTGTGTGGTGCCAGTAGAAGATTTAAACCTAACTTAAGCCTTAATAATCAAACCATGGCAACCATAGGAAAGTTTTTTGCCTTCTTTTTTTTTTTATCGCTGGTTCTTCCTCCCTGTTCAGGTTATACGCGTATAATATAATACTCTAATAGGATAGGGACGAGGACAAAACAGTTTTAGAAGTAATATACCCGCATTTGCTTGGAAGTAAAGTAGGAAACACAAAATATGTTGTAATTTTAATTACACTTTTGGCATACATTAATTATAGTTTTAATTTGGAGGTTTATGCATAACCATTGATTATTAATAATACATAATAGTAAATCACATGAAAATAAACACAATCATAGTAAATCATGAAATCTGAAAAAATGTTATCAAAACCCAAAGATACATAGCAGCTCAATGAACGGTATAGCTAGTGTAATTTATTAAACGACATGAATAGCTTATTTTATTAACGTTCTAAACAAGTAATCAAACCGATTGAATAAATTATATTTTTGAATACTATATAATGACTTAAAATATTACTTATTACTAAATAATCATGCTATTCATAAAATTCCTAAGATAACATGTTAAACATAATATTATAAAAAAAACAGGTTTACGTAAATGAAATAAACTCTAGCATGGGTGTAGATGAAAACTAAACGGTAAGAGTGTCAGATAAAAAAATTACAGAGGAAAGGTTTCTATTAGCAAAGGTATTAGTTATAATATTGAAGTATTAACTATTTTTTATCTTATCTTCACCAGACTGGGGAGCCCCAACTTTAGTGGCACATTCAACCACCGAGCGCTGTTGCCAATATTTGAGTGTATAAAGAGAGCTGGAATCTCTGCTGTTGTTTTATTAGCATTCATTTGATAATGTTTTTGGAGTTAACGTTCTTAAAACAAATTATAATTGGGGACATCTCGATATCATTAATTTGTTATATTTAAAGTGACGGAGAACTTATCGGAAAAAAAATGAAAGGGACAATTTCGAAAGCGAAAATTGTTCCTTATAGAAATGCATCCCTACCATCGCTAAGCACGGATAGTGAATCAGGTCTGATTAGTTATTCAACAATTTTATTTAATATTAAAATGGCCACGTAACGGAGCTGTGAAATATATTGCAGATATTTAGTAATATTTTTTTATTTGATAAGTAATTTGTAATTATTTTCAAAATATGAATATCACAACCGTTATTATAGATATGGTTTGTGGTTTGGTAGCTTCAGAGCTTCTAAAAATAGATTCCCCAGAATAAATATTTATTCCAGGGATGATGAAACATTTCCGGCCAGTGGGCCACTTTGGGACTAGCTGAATTGAACCCTTCTAGTGTGCCATATCTTATTTATGTTTTTTTCAATGAGTATTTAAAAATCAAAACTTGTTGAATATCATAAAATTTCTGGAATAAATCAAATAAATTTGTAACTATTTTAATAATCCTCAAATTTAAAGAAGAAAACTTTATTAAATTGTCAATGTGAGTGTCTTAGACAATATTAACTTCACTAACTAAAGTCAAAAACATTTAATTTTTTCGCATTTCACTAGTTTAATACTGGATTTTTGTTAAACCTGTTTAAAGTGTGACACACTAATTGAAATAATTTCCTTCGTTATTAATATAAACTTTTTTACATATTCATAGAATGTTTTTTAAAATATTAAAATAAAATAATTGAACGTAACACTTTCAGTGAAAAAGGACACTATATTACATTCATTAACAGGTTAAAATCAAAAACTATTTTGTTTTACATATTAATTTTAAAGATGACGCTTTATTTTTTCAGCCAAAATATTTATGTTCGGTTCAAAACTTGTTGTCTTCAACAGAACACAAGATGCATTTATGTGCAAGCCAAGACCATTTCTAGTTCTTGTGACTTCATAAAGTTCTTTGTGACATGAATGTCAAAATATTTTTGAAAATATATTCCAATGAGATAAGTTTATGTTAACGTGTTTTTGTCATGTTGGCGTGCCACTTAAATCGTGTGACATATATCTGCCATCCCAAGTAGGCGCTCCTTTACGCAGTGACTATTTCCCAGGCTCGATCACACTAACACTCGAATTATGAATTATTCATCGAGAGCCAGGTCTCTTGTGAGAGCAGTTCTACGTGAGGAGGCAGCTCAATAATACCTAACATATCTCTGGCAGAGGAGTCCTGGTTCAAATTCCGTAACAATCAATATTATTGTTTTAGCTATGAACGTTCCTTTAACCTCCTTGTTTGATGTAAGGTTTCAGACATAGGATACCTTTCGCCTGCTCTATAGGGTAGCACGCTTACCCTGTATTATTCCACTATGGTACAGCTTATAAGATAGGGCCATAGTGGAATCCGTCAAGGTTAGACTGTTACCTTAGGCCTATAGGGTAGACGGAGCTTAAAATATTATTTCAGTAGGTTAGGTTTACTTGATAGAGCCTTCATTACCTAAACATGATGTTAATTTTGATTTAAAACAGGTTTTTAGATGAACATTACTTTTCATTTTCCTTAAATGTTTATTAACGAGCATAGAAATTTAAAAGTTTGATTATAAAAGATATTTTTGATATCAATGATTATATTTTTCGCTTTATATTTATATTAAAAGTAATAAATATCTTAAGAAAGATAATTTTACATTCCCAAAGTATATTATTTTACCACACGAAATATAGTAATGTATAAACCCCATAAGTAAGAATGTGATAAAAAAGAATAGTATTTTATATTAAAATTATTATTTCTAGTCCAAGAAGTAATTCTTTAAGACCAAGAACTACATTTTTTATTTCAAACGTAAATTATATTTTTCAGTCCAAGAACTTATACTATTGAAAAATGAAATTGAATGGTGCTGTTTAGACTAAAAAATGTCATTTCATATTTCAGAATTAAATTTTTTTATCGAATGAAGTATACTTTTACCAACATTAATAGTTATAAATTCCAAAAACTCGCTTTATAATAATTAAATAAATATATTCTTAATAAAAGAATAATATTTTTAATACAAATTTAATTTTTAAACCACAACGTAGCCCTAAATAACTAAACCTTTTAGAAAAATAATTATATTTATCTGGCCAAACTTTTTTTTGAATTGACACTTTTCTACCAAAGCATTGAACTACAATATCCCAACAATATTATAAATTATCCCTAAGACAACGTATTTTGAATTTTATTAAGCATTCTCTTTCACCTTTTGGGAGAATCTGAAGTGTGCTTACATTGAATTGACACTTACATACGATCAAAGAGAGGTAGAATCGGTAGAATCAGACATAGAAGTGAAGGAAAGAAGGCAGTAAGAAAAATCAAGAAAAAAGAGGCAACAAAAGGGAATCAAATTAAAATAGAGATGATCAAAGAAGGTGAATTATTATTATTATTATTATTATTATTATTATTATTATTATTATTATTAGCACCGCGTCTTACTACCCATTCGGGTTATACGCACTTACGCTAATGTGCAACGGTAGGGTGATTGTGAGATGAAATGGAGGACCTACAGTTTAACGTGCAATCCGAACCACGGTGGAGGCCTGATATTCCTTATATTCACAAGTTGTGATTAATACACGTCTTGTCAGAGGTGAAGGAAGGGTTTGGCAATCAGATAAATCTATGCCGGGACCGAGGATTGAGCCCCGGACCCTCAGCACAGAATACTGACACCTTACCCCTAGACCACCAGGTCACCAAAAGAAGGTGAAAAAAGTTTGCATGTAGAGGTGGAAATAAGAAATGTAGCCAGAAAAACATTACAAAATAGCATTAATAATGCCCTTGCATAAGAAGAGTAGTAAAACAGATTATTAATATATACTTACATTTTAGTCCAAAAGTCAAAAATATTGATGTTCGAGAAGTAGATTTTTAATTCCAAAAAGTAGACATTTCCGTTTATTGGATTATTACTGTCCCCTTCTGGAAATGATTTTTTTTTTTCAAGAATAGTCCTACATTTTTAGGGTAAAAGTTCAAGTCTACTTCTTGGATTGAGAAAGACAAACTTTTGTGTGACAAATATATTATTATTATTATGATAAATATATATATGCGTGTAGATTATAGTTCCTAAACATAAAATTGTTCTTTGGTTTTAAAAAAATGTATTTTTTAGTTAAAAGTAGGACTATAATCCTCTGAGGTAAAAATTGTAGTTTGAAAACCAAAGTGTATTTCAAGTATATAATATTATTATGATTATGTATGATGTACAGTGATATAAAGTATATAAATGACGATTGTGTATAAATGTAGCCTATAAAGCCCTACTTCTTGCTTTGAAAAGTATACTTTGCTTTTGAAAAATACATTCCTACAGTACATACGAAAGTATCTGTTACACTTTTAACTATAAACTATAACTTTTTGGTGAGAGTGTAATTATTTGGACTGAAAATTATTCTTTTAGTATAGAGATAAATTCTTCTTTGGTTAAAAAGTACCACAAAAGAACGGCAAGAATAATATTTGATAATAATTATGCTATACCATACCCATGAACAAAATGATGTGCTATTTATCTGCCAGAAAACTTTAGCCAAAATTAATCAAATCTTAGTGTAGTATAGAATCAAATATATCCACTCGACAACTTTTTTCTTTTATATATAGGGTAATTTAAAATAAATCTTATGTGATAAACCTGCCACAATTACTACCTTGACTTTAGCTGACATTATAGCAATATTAATAATCTTGAAAATTTTAAAAGTGTAAAATATGATTTTGTTATTTCCTTGAATGCCTTTCAAATACATAATTATTTGCATTTAAACTGGCTAGTCGTGGATAATTAGTTACGTAAAAATCACTTTTTTACTGGCGAGACATTCTATAATTCAATGCTACAACTGGTGGAAGTTGAAAACTAAAAAGCTTGTTTTGAACATTAGACATTGGAAATATACTCGAGACTTATTCCTATCAATCCTATAATGAAAGTCTCAGGTCAAGCGTTTCCATAAACTGGACTAGATACTAAACATGTTGGGAAATCATGAGTACGCGTACAAAATATTCCACAGTTAATATTGATTGAGTAGGAAAAGAGCTGAATATCACGAGTCTGGATTGTGATTTCTTAGTGCAGATACGGGCTGAACTGAGCCACAGATTCAATGGAACCATTTTCTCCAGTGATACACGTCATTTTATGTTCAGTGTGTACGGTTATTAATAACAATTACTCTCTTCTTGATGTCTGTTTAGTATATATTTTTTTTAAATTTAGATATCTATATTCAGTTTTGTCATCCCTTGATTGACAAACAACTACTATCACTACTTTAATATGGTTTTGTTTATGTTATTCCAATTTGTTTTTAGATGTACATTGGATAATAATACAGGTTCTATCATAAAAAATATAATATTTATGTCTACAAATTTAGGGGGATGCTGTAAGAATATAATAACGTGTTGTAAAACGTCATACCTTACTACTGGTGTGAATATAACGCATGGTGTTATATATTTTTGCTGTGAATACCTACTAGGCCTAAGTATTTTTTCTATGGCATTATGAACTTTTTTTTATTATTTATTATTTTATTTATTTGAGTTATTTAACGTGCCCTTCTTGAAACGAATTGTTATACCAGCACACGAGAATTTCTATGATCGAGAGCGAAAGGGCCTACCAATTTTGCCGGGAAAGGTATTTTCACAAGCCTTTCAAGGTTATTTCTCATGCCATATTCGACATGGGACCGACGGATTTACTTTCCCTCCGATGGAAGTTGTGCTACGGATTTTCATCGCTCAAGAAAGATCCATAAACTTCTAGGGTCCTAAGGTGAGTACTCAACCCCAAGACGACCAAGGTCGACCATTATGAACTCTACATAACATGGTCGCACTTACCAAAAGTACACCACCTATCCCTGCCTTGATTTAGTTCTATCCAGTCCACCTCATTACATCCTATCTCTTTCAGGTCCATTCTAATGTTATCCTTACATCTGCGTCTAGATCTTCCCAATGGTCTCTTTTCATTGGGTTTGCCAGTCAATAGGACCTACCTTGAACCTTCTTATTGGGTTTGCCAGTCAATAGGACCTACCTTGAACGGGGTTACAGTTTCAATTGCATTCATTTATTTTTTTCCAGATTGAACTGATACTAGTTATTATTTAATTATTTATTTTATCTAAAGTAACTTCAACAGTTATTGGCTTGAAAGCCAATTTCCAAAAATAGCATTTCACTAGATTAATTAAAGAATCACCTACTTCAGTGGCCGCATAGTCTAAGGCATCACTCTTACAGTAGAATAGGCTGCCAATGGCAGGGAGATTGAGGCTCAGATCTTGGTCGGGTGTACCGAGGGTGGTTCTTCTAAAATGTCTTTCCACTCTTCCTCCACGCAAACGTGGGTACACTTACTCTAATTATAGCATCCTCATCCCTAAAACCATTAGCGTAATTATTAAATCAGCCTATAGCTTGAATAGGTAGTAAGACGCAGTGCTAAAAAAAATCGGGCCTATATTGGCAGCTTAACTAAAACATATAAAATGAGACCTATAGAGACAATTTAATGTGGTACCTATTTAAAATGAATTTAGTAATTTGATTTTGAGGACCTACTGTGTGCTATTAAATAGATATATAGTCTTGTGACTGATGTTTATTAAATTATGTGTTAGAGGCACGGATACGTGTTTAATCGAAAAATTACTCTGTGCAGTAATAATTTGAATAATACATTTGCGTCTAAACTTTTCTTTGAACTGTCAGCCTCAGGGCCGCGTCTCAGGGGGTTGCAAAGTGGGTAACTGCCCTGGGCCATATTTCTCCAAACATTATTAGATTAAATTACAGTTATTATTCTAAATTTTACATCAAATAGTGTACAGATAATTAACAGCAATAAGTATTCGTTTAGTGATAGAATTCAATTCCAGATTCCTGAAAACCTTAACTTTATGTAATTTAATATTTAAGTTATTCGAGTAATGTGCTGCAGTACAGTAGAATACGCCACCATTGTGCTACCGATGTCGGTCTACAGAAAACTATCAGTGTAATGGTGCAAATAAGAATTTACTTTTGTTAACTTAATTGGATTGATTGTTTGCATTTAATAATGTTCAGTCATTTAATGGATTGATCAATATTCCATAAAACGTGAGAAATTATTAAGAAATATAAGTAAGTACCGAGTACGTGTCAATATATTACAACGGCTTATCACTAAAAGTGAAAAACTGCTTCAGATATGTTCGCCCCGTGCCTCACATTTTCTTAAAACGGCCTTGTCAACCTCACCAACAACAAAATGTTACGTGCTGACAAGTAGTAATATACAACTTGCATGATAATTCAATGTAAATAGAAATGTGAGAGGAACAAAACTCTAAAAAACAAGTGATATTGAGGAAATTCATATTGACGGCTACTGTGCATGACAGAGAAATATGTGATTCCCCTCCATGTTTAACTATCGCGAAAGTGACGCAAGATTATGTTTGTAACTTAGTTAATGTATATAATTACCTTGGAGACTCCTCGTGTGATGCTGTATGTATTATTTATGGATCCTTTAGTAAATTATTTTTATTTCGTAATATCTATCAGAACAATCCTTAGGAACAATGATATTAAACTAATTACTAGTTTACTATTAGCTTTTCTCCATAACACGCAGCAATATTATTATTTTCTTAAACGTAACATTATAGAAATTATAATAGGCTGGATAAGATGTGTGTTTACATTTAGTAATCAACATAGCTACCATGGCAACAATAATGTTCAAAAACGAAGCGAAACAAATGTATGATTTATAAAAATAACCAAGCCTATGGCAAGGCCATCGACCAAAGTTAATCTATGAACAAAGCCCACTAATATATTTTAATACTTGTAGACCACCCTGCAACACGCCAATGTCACAATATGTATAATTAATAACTCTCATCTCTTTCGTGACGTAATCATCGATAGCCAATCACCACATATTTTCTCCAAGTTTTTGACGTGAATACGTCTTAAAATTTGCTACCATACGGGGGCAATCCAAAAAACCTAATAATAACAAAATCGGGGGATACAGTTTGGTGTTGTAGTTTCGAATCTTTCCTCTACATCCAAAATTAAATTATACCACCGGATAGCTAAAGGATCAAGGAACTCATTACAATAAGCGAGAACAGTGACGCATCGCGCGCGGTGGAGGGGGACGCGCCGCCATTTTGAGGTTATTTTGCAATTAGTATAACTTTTGACTCGGAGAATCTACGATGTTCGTTTGAGTTTTAATCGTCAGCTGTCGTCAAAATCTATCGATTGTATTTAAAACATTAGTTTAAAGTAGTGACAGTGAATATAATAAGGTGTTAGAATAAAAAAATATTATCAAAAATACAGTTTGGCGTTGTAGTTTCGAATCTATCCTCTATATCCAAAATTATACCACTGGATAGCTAGAGGATCAAATAATTCATTACGATAAGCGAGAACAGTGACGCATCGCGCATAGTATATAGCCCGTTACATAAACGTATTTACGTACAACACACGGCCGTGTCCATGACACAGCCACACCCCATTTTTTTTATTGTTAGCACTGCGTCTAACTACCCTTTCTGGTCATACGCTTTTGTACTAGGGATTTGTTTTGGGGATTAGGAAGGTTATTTTTATAGGAAGTGTATCAACACTTACGGGAAGGGAGGGTGGGTGGAAAACCATTTTGTAAAAATCACCCTCAGTACACTTGACCCAGATTTGAACCTCGATCTCTACGTCATCGGTAGTCTAGTCTGGGTACTGAGAGAGTAGCGCGTTAGACCATGCGGCCACCGATTCTCCAAGTTAAATCTACCAGGAATCTCCTACTATTTGTTTGGCGTTTTTAAGAACTTGGGAAGAAATATAAATATCATGATGCTATTCAATTAACCTAAGCCCAATTCTAGTCCGATAAGTCAAGGTTCAATCTCCAACCGCCTGCACAGTGAATGGAATTTCCATAATATGATTTCAAATCCTACTTCTTCAAATAATATTTTTTATACTTACTATAAATAACATTAATATCAGATTATCAAAAGTATCTTTTCAAGAACAAAATATCGAAAATAAATTAACTAACTCAAAAGATATCAATATCCACTTATTTTCTAAAGTTATAATCATATATATATATATATATATATATGTACAACTTAATTTAAAAGAACAGCAATATGCTACAAACAAACCAATTCCTATAAAATTGGTCACTATATCATTATTGAATTATTTAATATATTACTGTCTGAAAATATAATAAATGCACGTTGACTATTTCCTTATTAGCCTCAATTACAATAAAATGTCCTAAAATACCCAATAGGCTTGTATTGTATATATTTCAATGTTCTATCACCATCCGCCATTAAATCAAACCTGGAGCTCCACTCAAGCAGATCAAATATTTTGATTGTTAACGTATAAATAATTACTTTGTAATATTGATATTGGGGTAAAATAAAATATAAATATACTTAATTTTGAAATTTATTAGTTATAAATAAATGAATTTTATTTAATTTATATACATTGTTATAGTATTGGGTGCCAACTACTAACCCCTTTTATTTTCTGAGGTAGGTAGATTTTTTACTAAATAAATTTATCCCCAGAAACTGCTCAGTGGTAAAGAATGAGGTTATACTGAAAAACTAAATCCCAGATTTTAAAAATAGTAATAATTAATACAAAACACCGTAAAAGATAAATAATAAATGTCAGTCCCAAATCCCGCCGCCAGATGGTAGAGCCTATCACGTAGCATACTTTGGTGTCACCTTTTGTCCCCATATGGAAACTCTTGTTCCTATTATCACTTATGCATCAGATACATGTACTTGTACATTGAATGTAAGAGAGACTAGGAGAGTAGATGCCATAGGAATGAAGTTTGTGAGGAGCATTTTAACTGTCACGAGAAGAAACAATATTAGGAATGAAGTTATCCCGACAAGAGCAGAAGTACAGGTGTTACATGAGATAGTGGAGGCAGCAAGACTTAGATAGTATGGTCATTTAATGATAATGGAAAAGGAGAGAAAACCAAAGAGAATGATTTATATAAAGTTTGTAGGGAAAATACCGCAAAAGAGGAGCATATAACAAAAAGTGTATAAGTGAGAGGAGAAGAATGGAAGCGGTTAAAGGAGCTAGATAGAGGTATTTTACTAAAGTACCCGGCCACAGGTTGGAAACAGTTGTTGATGCTGATGCTGATGATGATGATGATGATTATGATGATGATGATGACATATTTAATTCAACACAAAACTGACCATATTTAGTTTGATTAACCCTGTTTTTAAACTCTAAATTCATATTTAAGTTTCATAACAGACCAAATCCAATTTTAAAAATTCGAAATTAATTTATATAAACGATTAGATCTGTAACAACAATCATATAAGTTTATATACTTCACTAAAATATTATAAGCAACAGATTAATAAAAATTGGTTCTAGAGAAAAACGTTTTAAGCCTTTTTTTACAAAAGTTCTTATGATGGAAATGCCCGGTAATGGGATTAAAGAGATTTTGTATATAACTTCTCAAGATCAATAAAAAATAAATAACATTTCTTTCTTTCATAAGTTATTTATTTTTGGTAAACATACATTGAATGAAACTTATAAGTAAACATAATACAGAAAATAAATACTCTCACCAACCCTTAGGGGTTCTCGGGAGCAAAACATAAATGTCAATAAATAAAAAGTTTTTTTCTGAATTGTGTATCCCCGTATGGGGCGCATACTATCTTGTTTGTGGGGGAAATAAACAGTCCTCCCACATGGCACATATGATCGGGTTGATCTGTTTTGTAATGACGAATCACTTGCACTATACACAACACAAAAGACTCGCCCACTTGCACCTATCGTGGCCTACTGGCCGGCATCGCCCGCTATCTGACCACTCCCCCCAGTAAATAACATTTAAATTAAATGAAACTATAGACTGATTGTTTGAATCTATAGCCTTCCACTTTGAAACTAAATTATATCAAACGTGCACTTAAGCTACTGCCACACCGCAGACAGCTCATTAAAAATCTTGTATGAAACAATATATATTATTTAATATATAATTGATAATATTCTCCAACCCTTGTCTAAGCTACACATTAACGCTTAATTTTTATACCATGAACAAGACAGAAGGGTTCGGCGCAACATAGTGCTAACCATCATTTTGGCCTGAATATAGATACTAGCATCATCTAGTAGCCAATAATGTGAGCTCATTGATTTCAAAACAAACCACCAGGGTGCTCGGAACCAAGGAAGCATTGTTTTCACTCCCAAGACCTCTATAATATACCTGGATGGACAGCTGTGGATAAGATCTTCGAGCTGTCGTCTGCCCACCATTGTGTAGGAGAGAAGGATATTTTCGGGTATCTCTTTCTCTCTTACACACGGCAAAGTGGCGTTTTGACATAGTTCGCTAATTTGATGAATATATTATTAGATATATCAATGTATGATAGGTTAAATGAAATAAATAAGTTAATAAAAGGTTTTAAGAGGATAATTATTATGTACAACACTCGTGATTTGTTTCTTTAAATAAGTCAATGTAGGCTACTGTAGTAATACTTCCTATATAATACAGCGGACAGGGCGTGAAAAAAGGGGTTTGATCCCATTAAGTGCGGAAGTTTTGAAACGTTGGGAATTTGTAGATCTCAATACCCTGAACGAAATTTGACAAAATTCAAAATCCGATCACGCCGCCATCTTAGGAAAATGGCGGCCAAAATAGGTTTTTTTTCAAATTATCTCACTTCAGGTACGTCAAATGGCAAAAAAAGGCTCTTATTAAATTAAAAAATTATTAAATTTTCTACAAATTATGTCAGGCACATTTTTTCTTAAAATGAATATTTTCGGCGCAGCAGCCGAGCAAAGTCGAGCATTGTTGAAATATATTTGATGGAACGCATAAACGCTGCTGTAGAATATCTCTTATTTGCTGGTATAACATAAAACACAGCTATTTGGTAGTTTCCCTTCCTCATTTACCCCTCTTTGCTCTCACATGGCTGCAAACTTATAAGAATTAACCTCCCTCGAGGACACCTGTGACTTACAAAATGGGTTGGTTTGCTTTCTCCTACACCAGTGTTCTTTGATTCTTATCTCACAAACTCGAGGAACTTGTTTCTCTGCCTTGGGTTCTATAGTACAAATAAATATCTAGTGATATTTATTCGAAACCGTGAGAAATTATAGTGTAGTGATAGTTATGTGTTAATTTTTTTTATTTTATGAATTATAATTTTAACTAAACATACTAAAATTGTTGGAGGGGAGCTCTTCTCTCGACAGCATTCATAGGTAGGCTGAGTAACAATCTATTTTTAGAATCGTGATTTCATTTAAATCTGTTTTAGTAGCTTAACTGGAAATTATTTAATTAATTTTAATTGACTGTATTTTTTTTAGTTATGAGTGCACAGCAGTAATTTACCGGTCTGCGTCTCGAACTAAAATGGCTCAGGAGCAGATATGCTTTATCTGTGACACAAATATTTCGGACAGTGCCACAGTTGAGGTGAAGGAGAAAGGCATAGAAACATTTAGACGATTGAGTTTGAAAAGGAACCATGAAAGAAACTATGGGAATATAGACTTTCTTCGTAAAAATACTTTTGTGAGAGTGCATGACTCATGTCGTAAGCGGTACTGCAATGAGAAATTCATGGGTAGGCCTACTTCGTTAAAAAAAAAAGTGGAACTGACTACGTAGCACCATCTTTAAGGCCAGGTGGTGTTGATTTTGATTTTAAACATAATATTTTCTTGTGTTCCGAGGTAATTACAGAGAAATTTTCAAATAAACAAGAGAAGACCAAATTAAGCGCTTGTGATATAATTTATGAGGTTCGCATCTTGACTGTGAAAGACGCAGTTTTAAAACCAGCTCGAGCTCGGAATGATGAAAGTAGTCGCGAAGTCTACAAACGCGTGGAATTGACACCAGATTTAATCGCAGCTGAAAACACATTCTCGTCGTCCAGAAACTGGCCGCGAAAGTCATCTTCCACCAGCAATGAATGTCGACCAAACGTTGGAAGAAATATATTATTTCCTAGAAGAAAATAGCGAGGAGTGCCAATTTTGTCTAATGGAATTAATGGATGAAATTAATGGAGATTTTCACCCGAAAGTTGCCACTGTAAAATCAAGATTGCTCGAGAAGTACGGCGACGACATCGTGATCGCTCAAGTCGGAAAGAGATCTTCGATTATTTGCTTTCGTAACACAGGATTCAATGTTCTTTAGGATATTTGGTATGAAAAAAAGAAAGCTGAACCAAAGGAAGAAAAACTCCGAGTTATTAAAGCAGCTGCGATGATAGTATTGGAGGGTATTCGAAGTCAGCTCTACGACATGACGCATTATCCACCAAAAAATATATTTTTTTAAAGATGTTGACAGTGCCGTATAATCTACCTTATGGTGGTGTGGAGACGAGTACTCTACATACAGCTATCCAGCTATATTCTACTAATTAGAGGATTTTTAAATAGAAAAATAAATGCTGTTTCCTAACACAAAAATACTTGTCCATAAAACTTGCATTGTGAAAAATGAGAATTTTTTAAACAATGCTTAAATTCACTTGGCTGCCGCGTTGAAACTATTCATTTTAGGAAAAAATATATATGACATATTTTGTAGAAAATGTATGCCATTTTAATTATATAGTAACCATTTTTGCCGTATGAGGCATCCGAGGCGAGAAAGTTTGAAAAAACCTATTTTGGGTGTCATTTTTTCAAGATGGCGGCACCGGTGGCTGCGATCGGATTATGCATTTCTTCGCATTTCATTCAGAGAAACGAATTGTATATATTCCCAATGTTTCAAAACTTCTGCACTTAATACGATCGGAATCTACCCTTCCTTTTGACTAAAAGCCTATAACCTAAATGAGAGCTTGAACTTCTACACAAAGTTTGTCATTCGAACAAAAGTAATCAATTTTATTATAGTTAACTAACATTAAATATAATACGATTTCTGAAAGAAATATGCAGGCTGAGAGACAACTTTTAATATATTGTAATATAGTAATAATTCATACAAGCCTATAACCTGAATGATAGTTTGACTATAAAACTACTACACAAAGTTTGTCATTCAAACTAATGTAATTAAGTTTTAAGCTATCTTATTTTATTATAGTTATCGAACTTTCAATATAATATTGTTTCTGAAACCATATATAAGCTAATAACCAACTTAAAATGTATTGCAGTCTTGGCAGAATGTAAATAACATGAGCGCTAGCTACATATTTTAATATATTAAAGATTGTATTCGTATTTTTACGACATTACCTTTAAAACTGATTTGTATATGCTTTAACGTAAATGTGTCTTCAGCCAAATGGGTTATAATAAATACTACATTATTTTCAAAATATAATACTTTTATTAACCAGAAACACATTTTTTCATAAGAACGTTGAAAGAAACCGTTAAATCTGTCCCCTCACAACCAAGCGGACGACAAACTTTAGCGTCACGATTTGGTCCCTTGCAAGGGGTGTGTTTATGTCCATCTAGTATAGTATAGATATCACTGGTCTGACTGTATTATATTGTGTGAATACAGTGCTATGAAACATAGTGTAGTAATTATTGAAATACCTAAGCGTTGTGTTTTATGTTATTCATCATAATCCTGTAAGAATGCTTACTTTTTTTTTTATATAAAACACATAAAAAGGTATTTTGATTCTTGGCTCTTTGTTTTCCCAACAAAGTTCTTCATGTTGTTTTACTCTTAGTATTTTTCCATATCCTAAAGATATTATGCTTGTGTGAGACCAAGCTAGTAGCTTGTCAGCAATCATTTTTAGCAAAGATTCGCAAATAATTGGCGAAATTGTTAAAATTATAAACCTTTTATATAGATCTTGTTTTCCATAGGCCTTGCTAAATACTTCGGATATTTCCTTCAAGTAAAATTTTTCCCTAATTTCTACCTATAATTGCGCAACTAAATCGCTAATCTTGTTTTACAGGGGGACGAAAATGCCAAAGAAAATTGGAAAGAAAAAAATAGTAGGAGAAGAGGCTGCAAAAGAAGAGACACAAATGAAAAAAAAAGTTAGAAGAAGATCCAATGGGGGAGCCTGGAACTTGCTTCGCAAAAAGAAGAGTATGGAATAAAGAGTGAAGACGACGAGGCAGTGGGAGAAGATTATATGGAAGAAGAGGCATTTGAAGTGTAAACTAATTAGCCTAATTAGCCACGATACAGGAAGAAAGTTCTTATACTCCTCCTATATCTGAAACTTTCGTATACCTGGTGTACTGTCCTGTGCCAATTTGGGCTAAGTCCTTTATATATGATTGTATTTATGGACCATCACAAGCACGGGCCGACGCCACGAATTAGCGTCGCTGCCTGCCACGCAAAATCGATGAGTATGGCGTTGTTCATGTTTGCTGGGAATCGATTCGTTGGTGTAGCTGATTATAGGCACGCACAGTATTGTGCCACACTGGTCTATGAGCTGATGTATCATCTCCAACTCTCCCAGAAGCCTTTGCATTTCGGTCAACGTAATGAGCCCAAAGTACCAAAGGAAAAAGTACTCTTGTATATGCTGAGATGGACACTAGAAGACGTGTGCTTGCGATTGATCCTGTACTAGCCACAAACTGGTGGAGGATACGCTGGATGCTACAAGCCAGGGGATTGGTGATCATCTGATGCCTGTACTGACCACCCGGCTATCATTGCATCAATCGAGGAAAGATTATCCACTATATTTGGCAAATGTAATGTAATTGAAACTCTCTGTAAATAAGAAGGAAGATAAAGAACAAAGTACATTCTTGGTGTTATTGGGTGTTAGTTTAGTTAGGTATTTAATTTAAGGGCTTACCGTATTTGTTAAAAAAAATTGATGTTTCCTGGCCGTGGAAATAAAGTATGTAAACGAGGGTGGACTGTGTGAATTGTATTATAGGAATAGTTGGAGAACTTCTGGTTAAATATTCAGTTAAGAATTTTGGTAGCAGTGTTTGGGAAATAGATCCCATCGTATGAATTAGAGGCATCAGTTATTATATCTACGGCATAAGTAAGATTCACTGCTCCTAGCGAGCGAGATTCACATTATAGTCTCAAAGTGAGGGGACAAAGTTATTCTTTGAATTTGTTTAATTGGGATACCTACTTGTATTTTACTACAGTCTACAAGCCTTAAAAATATTTAAAATTAGTTTGGGTTGTGTTATCTTGTTTTGTAGCGTTAGGAAAACTGAAGTGTGTTATATATTTTGCATAAGTTATATTTGAGTGCTAGGTTGGTCTGAAGGTTAAGGTAGGATTGTTCACTGTATTAAGAATAAATGTGAAGTTTCTATTGGTTTCGTCGGAGCATTGTTCTAAATTGGGAAGGAAGGCCTGATTAGTTTGAGGTTTTGAACTTAAGTATGAATAGGTTCATAATTGTTTTCCAGCACCCACGTTCGTTCAGGACGCACGGTCTGGGTTGGCATGCGTATTGAATTCGGGCTGTAAGTAAAGTAAGGGGTCGAGAAGAAGCCTAAAATATTATAAGGGTTCATTCAATTCAGTTTCTAGATTATCTACTTTGTATGCAATATTGTTACTCACTTAGAAAGTAATAAACCTTGAAAATAGTGTTGACCTTTATTGTCAAAGTAGTGAATCTTCTGGTTCTTCCTCTCGTCAATTTTTAAGACCTCTTCTGGTTTGGTTTTTAAGTCTAATTATGGAATATTAATTAGTGTAATAGTCGAGTGGAAAGCCCGTAAACACAAACACACAAAGAATGTGTGTATAGTAGAAGGGAAACGTGGAGAAATAGAAGTTTTGCTGAAAGAGCGGGGAGAGGAATATGAAGCAAGGAAAGTAGCACTGAAAGGAGTTTCTAAAGCCACTCTTTATCGCACCAGTTAAGGGTCCAAAGTAAAGTAAGCGAATAAACCATTTTTAGACATTTGAGCGAATCAAGAAACTCCGTAATGAAGGTCTTTAAATCAGATAGATGGATGCATGCTCGTATATTAAGATAAATGTGCCGATGTCCCATTCAGTTTCATGAAAAACTTTTTAGATTGAGAAAAACATTATTTATTTAATTCGTTTTGGAATCTTGGCAATTTTAAACTCCAGAATGCTTATATTTTTTGGGTGCATTGAACAGGTTGCTATCAAAAATAGGTACTGTGATAATCCAAATGAATCTCACAGACAAAACCCTGACTGTTTAAGCTTAAAATGAATGGAGAAACATTAAGCATATAATACCATGTCGAAACAAAAATCCGAGCAACAAAAAGGAGTTACATCTATGTTTTGCAGATGATATAAGGGGAAAGATGATTAACCTCAAATATCAGCCAAGATAGACCTGATGATATCCATGTAATAGCAGTGGATTTACAGCAAAACTTACCGACTCCAAAACTAACAACTGGGCCTGTCTTTTACTGTCGAAAGGTGTGAACATACAATGTTGGCATCAATAACTGTGAAACAGGTACAGACTATGTTTGTATGGGAAGAATATGTCACCAGAAGAGATAGAGATGATATAAGGAGTTGTCTCTTCAAGTATATCTAGTCAATAAGAGTACAGGCTAAAAAAATCTTGTCATTTTTAGTGATATTTGCGGTGGACAAAATAAAATGGGAATATTATGTCTTTGTGGACACACAGGGTAAGTACCAAACTATTTTAAGAGATTGAACACTATTTTCTGATATATATATACACCTGCATTCAGACAGTGACTTTGCAATAATAAAGAAATTCAATACTCACCATTGTGATAATATTTATGCCCCTGATCAGTGGAGAGTGGAGGGAAGTTATTTTATTTTGTAAGAAAAAGTACACGCTTATTTTGACTGCAATGACATATCATGCCTGGTTAAATTTAACACAGTTGAAACAAAATTTGAATACGAGGCAACAGGAGTATGAGGATAAAAACATGAATGTGCATTTTTCAAAAGTTATTTGCTTTAGATTTCAAGCAAACCAACATCTTAAAATGCAGGTGAAACAAAGCAACGTTATCTTTGAAGAAGAGGAGAAGAAAGCTATTGTTGTCAACAAGCACATAAAGTGCAATGGTTTTAAAAAAGTATCTAAGAAAAAATAGATGACCTTAAAAGTAAAGACATTACTAACTTACATACTAGTACCCAGTTTAACATGCATATTAAACAACATTCTCCCCTCCGATAAAGATGATAACGGTCTGGAATGAGCACTATAGAAAAATATAAATATCTCAGATCATTTTCCTGTGAGTTTCAATGTGATATCTAGAAATTTATGTTAGCTTTAAAGATTGTATTTAGTTTTTTTTTAATATTTGTTTATATTATTAGTAAAAAGTTATGTTAAAACTCACAAGCGAATGACTTTTCTTGCAGCAATATAGTGCTATCATTTTACTTTTTTTCCATTATAATAAATAAATAACAGACCCTAAACTATTAAACAAACGTCCCAATTGTCTAATAAATTATTTATTAATGCCTCAAATTATATTATTATATTGTATTCATAAACAGAACAGACTTTTTTTTTTATTTGTAATGAATTTAAAAGTCGGACCGTCAACTGGTAGAACATTGGCCCTTAAGGGTAACTTTGGCCCAACTCAAGAAAAAAGATTCAAAAGGTTTATAACAACGATGCAAAATATTCATATTTAAAATTTTTGGTGAAAATCGAAATGTATGGGCGTTAGTTCCACTCCTCAATCAGTGTTGAATATATTTATGTTAAACTGAGTTTACGTTCAACAGCTGATTTTTTGCAACCTATAAACTTCTATTCGTACAACTTTCAGGATTCACATTTAAAGCTCAGTAAGTGTTTTTTTTTATTCTTTATTTGGTATTAAACTATTCTGATTACAGAAAATATAATTTTTCAAGTCCCCCTAAAAAATTTCACTTTTTGTGCAATGATACAACTTTGACCCAGATTTGGTACAACTTTAGTCCAACATAACCCCCAAAATTTTGGTTTGGTATAGAAAAAATGTTAAATATCTCTTGGAACAAGGGGGTATGCAAACTATACTGGAGAATGTTTAGCAGAATGCTTAGAGGCTATAAGTTCTGGTCGGCTTATACAAAGAGCTGAATCTGAACGACCCGGTCTAAATAAACAATTAAAAACAAATTGAAAGGAAAACATTGTAAAAAAGTTGGTTGAAATTGCGTATGTCCTTGAAATGTGTGAGTATCACAATATAAGTGTTTTGTAGTCAGCCAGAAGGCTGTGAGTTTTGTTAGTCTTTGCTTTCTCTTTCATTTCCGTTTCCTGGACTTTCAACCATGTAATGGCGGCGCTAGGCTGAGTTCATATTCTAATGGCATATTATATCTATTCCCATCATGTATAAATCTTTCAATTACAAATAACTTCCTCAGTCCAAAACTATAGTTAATTTACAACAACTGGCGACGAGTGATTATTGTTTTTATTTCAAGAACCCTGAGTTAATTTTGTGTCTGGTATCGTGTGTACAATTTTCGTACGCCAACAGTCTCGACATGCCTAAGTTTTCCACTTTTTACTTTCGTCTTGAGGACATCAAGTCATATTTTGCCAGGTTTGAACATTTCTGCACCACTGAAACAATTGCAGCTAACGTAAGAGTTGGTTGGCTCCTAAGAGGCATTGGCCCAGTTGCCTACCAGGTCTTACCAAATCTCTGCTCGCCAGTCGCGCCAGGAACCTAAACTTTCACCCAACTAAAGACTCTCCTCTAAACTCACTACGCTCCCACAAGATCAGTGTACGAAGAGCGCTCTGCCTTTAGTTCTCACAAACAGCGTGCGGGATAGTTCTACGTGGCCTTCAGCCTATCTTAACGTCATCTTGCCTCCACTTGTAGCTTCGGAACATTCCTGGATGACGCCCTCAAGACGCAGTTTTATCACAACATCTCGTTGGACATGGTTCGTGACAAGATCAGGAATGAAGAGGGTAACTTCAGCTCCGTGGTTGCTCTCGCCACTTGCTACGAGATCCCTGGACCAGCCACTGCACCGGCAAATGCCAGTGACAACCCTAATCTCATCAACGCGTTTCACCCATATCAACAGAAGAACAAGAACTTCAAGAAAAAGTTCTGATCCAGTCAAGGACCAAAACCTCAGCTCTCGTCAGGACCCAATCATCAGCCGTCTCAAAGCGCGTTATGTGCAGGTTGTGGTGGGCCTCATGCTAGGACTAACTGTCCCTTCAGAAATGCGCAATGTCATAACTGTAATTTTAGAGGACATATTGCTAAGGTTTGTCGCAGGGTCAAAAATTCCTCTCAGTATCAAGGTGGTGTCCGTCAAATTCAGGAGGTCATACCTTCAGTGTCTGCCCAAGCTACTACAGCTTGTGACTTGTACGTGGTCAACTGTAGTCAGGCACACCTCGCAGCAATGCTCTTATGGAAGTCAATGGTGTACCTCTCATCATGGAAGTTGAAACAGCTGCCAGCGCTAGTCTTATTGGTGAGCCAGTGTACCTTGCACATTTCAAACACCTTCCTCTGTTGAGTACCACTCCACTTCGTGGTTGCACTGGGCACGAACTAGATCTGTTAGGGGAAATCCCTGTTAGAATTTCTTATCAGAAGCAGTCTGCTACGTTACCTCTAGTAGTGGTTCGGAGCTCATTCCCCTCACTATTGGGAATATCTTGGATCAACCAAATTCATCTGGATTGGAATGCTATATTTCCCATCAACTATGTTTGGCAGGTTCAAGTTGATGTGGTGGGCCTGCTCAGGAATAAATATCCCTCAGTCTTCAAAGAGGTACCAGGTGACATTAAGGGTGTGGAAGTTAATGTAGTTCTGAAAGAGGGAGCCATTCCAGTATTCTATGGCCCTCGTGTCATTCCTATTCCTTTGATAAATGCTGCCAAGAAGGCAGTCACACCTGGTGAACACCTCTGGTAATTGTTCCCCAGGCCGACAAATCTGCAAGGGTGTGTGGAGATTTCAGCGTGACAGTAAACCCTCAGTTAAATCTTGAGCACTATCCTTTACCAGTTATTGATGACTTGTCTAATGTACAAGGCTCTGTTTTCAGTGTACTTGATCTCACCCAAGCTAACCAACAGCTAAATTTGGGACCATCTTCTCTGGATATTTTGACTTTGAGCACTCTTATACAAGTGCCTTCGCCTTCCATATGGTTTGTCTTCGGCTCCAGCCATCTTTAAAAGCGTCACTATTCAGGTATTGGCAGGTATTGATTGTTTTATTTATTTGGATGACATATTAGTGTCAGGTAACACAGCTGAAGACTGCCTAAGTAAAGTTGAAGTTATTCTACAAAGGTTTGTGGAATATAATTTCACTGTCAAACTATAAAAGCGTCATTTCCTAAGGCTGAGGGTTAGATTTTTGGGTCAAATTTTGGATGCCCAAGGGCTGCAGCCAGATCAGGACCGCAACCAGGCTCTCCTCCAAGCCAAAGCCTTCATCAAAATCTGAACTTCACTCGTTCATTGGGTTTGTGACCTTTTACGCAAAGTTCATCCACCACATGCCCCCTATGCTCTGTCCGTCGTATGCATTGCTCAAGCAGGATGCAAATTGGGAGTGGAGATCTGAGCAAAAAAGGGCTTATCGCCAGTGTCTTCAGGAATTGAGTGGCGATCAGGTGCTCATTCCTTACTCTACGAGCTTGCCACTTAGAATGACCAGTGATGCATCTCAGTATGGTGAGGGTGCTGTCATCTCCAACATTTTCCCCGATGGGGTGGAACACCCTATCGCTTTCACATCTAAGACCTTCTCCAATACTGATAAAAACTACCCCAAGCCCGAGCGTGAGGCTGCAGCTATTATTTTTGGACTTAAGAAATTTAGTATATACCCGTTTGGCCAACCTTTTGAGCTATGCACTGACAATGCAGTGTTAGTGTCTATTTTTGGGTCTAAAGCTAAAATGCGACCTATCACTGCTCTTCGCCTACAACGTTGGGCCATCCTGTTGTCCGCCCTCTAGTATAAGATCACATTTCGAAAATCTGAACTGATTCCTCATGCCGATTTTCTTAACCGAAACCCTCTCCCCGATCAGACTGAGGTAGAGCCTGACATCTACAAGATTTCCTTGGTGTAACTGGGACCTCTCACTGTGGTCCAGGTGGCCACCAAGACCAGGATCCCATATTGAGTCGAGTGCTCACATATGTCCTCAATGGTTGGCCTGATGTGGTGCCCGATGAAGGTCTTCGCCCTATTTCATCGGCAAGCCCTGGAATTGTCGGCAGAATCTGATCGTTTATTGTGGTTGTCTAGGGTCATCGTCCAGTCAGCGCTTCATCCCTAAGTCCTGGAGCTCCTTTATGAGCTTCATCCTGGCTCTAGTCGCATGAAGAACCTAGCACGTGGATTTTTGTGGTGGCCAGGTCTCGATGACGAATTGGAAGCTAGGGTAAACAGGTGTGGGGTTTGCCAATCACTCCAGTCAACTGCTCCTCACGAGCCTCTGATTTCTTGGTCCTGGCTTACTAGAAGGTAAGACTCTACTCATTACTGTAGATGGTCATTCTAAATGGCCCGAGGTCCACATCATCCACGAAGGCACCTCGGCAGAGCACACTTGTGAAACTCTGCGCTCAATGTTTGCAGCCTGGGGGCTGCCCGAGGAGGTCGTTTCTGAAAACGGTCCGCCGTTCTCATCAGCTGCATTCAATAGTTTTCTGTCTAGCAATGGAACTGTACATGCCCCTTCTCCTGTTTACCACCCCCAATCTAACGTTTTGGTGGAGATTGTCTTCAAGACCACCAAGACAGCTCTCATGAAACAGTTGTTTGATGTTTCAACTAAATCCAGAACCCTTCTGCATAAAGTAGACGCCTTTCTTTTGGCATATCGCAACATGCTTCACACCGTAACTAAGGTGACACCAGTTAAAGCATTTTTGGGCTGAAAGCCCCGCATCAAGCTTTCACTTCTTCACCCATCCATGGTTCTCAAGTGAAGAATGAAGGAGGCTCAGGCAAAATTCACTGCTTCAAAATCTTCCAAGGTCACACATTTCTCCCCAGGTGACCTCGTGTGGGTGCACTCTGTCACTCATCGCAAATTCAAGGCGGTTCCAGGTGAAATTCAGCATAGAGTCTCAACTGTCTCATATCTAGCGATTGTTGGTGGACGCTCTAAACAAATTTCAACATCTCATCTACACCTCCGGGACCTCAAGGCTGTTCCAGTTGAGTTGCCATGGGAGATGATCGAACAGACCATGCCAGCACCTATGCCTACTCCTACATCTGATGGACCTACACCGGGCCCTCTAATTCAGTCACCTCCAGTTGCTGACCGCTCACTGCCAGCATCTCCAGCTCCGGAGCCCTCCCCAGATTCCACTCCAGAGAGCCTTCGTCGGGCTCCCAGCGTGATGGCTCCAGCTCACACCCCTGTGAGACCCTACTTAAGCGTCTCTAAGAGGGTCTGCCCCCGGAGCAGCCTCACCAAACTCATCGCCCGGGCCCACCCCAGTAACAACTCGCTCTGGACGTCAGGTCATCAAACCCCAATGCCCAGCCTTTGTCTATGTTTCGCATTAGTCAGAGCTTTGTTTGTGTTCCTTTCTCGCTCACTGTACTTGATTGAAATCAAGAATATTAATGGTACCAAGGACTTATTTTTATGCCAGCGCCGTCATTCGTTGATAGGTTAATTACGCGTGGGTGAGTGTTATGTAGTCAGCCAGAAGGCTGTGAGTTTTGTTAGTCTTTTTTCTCTCTTTCATTTCCGTTTCCTGGACTCTCAACCATGTAATGGCGGTGCTAGGCTGAGTTTATATTCTAATGGCATATTATATCTATTACTATCATGTCTAAATCTTTCAATTACGAATAAATTCCTCAGTCTAAAACTATAGTTAATTTACAACAATAAGATCCATGTGTCTACACCCAAAAACAACCCATATGACCCAGCTACTTGATGTGGTATTTTTCGCTCCTTTGAAAAGACTAAGAAACAAAAACCTGATCAATATTTACCACTATCCCAAGTACGTCTTCCCTTCATTATTAACACAATTGATGAACAAACTAAAAGATAAGCAAGGGCCTAATCTCATTTCAGGTTTTAGAAAATATGGAATTTATCCTCTTAACAAGGAAGAGTTAGTAAGTCGTTTACCCACTAACCGAAATGAGAATGACAAAGAAACTATCGGAAACCCCTTCTTAGAATAGCTGGACAAGAAAAGAGCTGATTTCCTCGGAAATGGTGACACAAAGCGAAGAAAGAAAAGGTTACAAGTGCCTCCTGGAAAAAGTATATCTCTTCGGGATTTAGAAGAAGCCGATCCTTCATCAGTGCAACAGTCAAAATGTGACAGTGACCAAATTCCACCAGTAGCTCATCAGATGAAGACGATCCTGACGCTATATCTTTTCAATCAGATGATTATAGTGAGTCATATTCAGATTTAGAACTTCGTTCAGTCCCAAAAGATAGTCCTGAAGTCGCTAAGACTGCAAAAAATATTTGTCTTTAAAAAATGTCATAAAAAAACAAGATTATGCCATTGACAATCTCGTCTTAGTTTTGTATAACGGGGATAAATATCCAGGTAAAATTGAAAAAGTGTCAGATGAAGGACTTATAGAGTCATAGTTTAATGCATGAAAAACGGTGGAAGTACTGGCACTGGCCAGACAAAAAAGATTCATCTTTGTATGAATGGGAAGTTTTTTTGTAAAATAGATCCTCCAAAAAAATTGGTAGATTAAATCAGTTTTCTGTTCCTGAATTGGAAAATTTTATCGACGCAATTCAAGTTATGCTTTTTTATATGGTTTTTATTTTCCTGTTTTATTGTGAGTGGTATTTCCATACTTTTATTATGTTCTTCCAATAAAGTGTTTTTGTAGCTCTTTACTTTTTTATATTTTTGTAATGCTGTCGAGACAGTTTTTTTCCTTCAAATTTTGCCTTTTTTGTTTATTTCTTCTCATAGAATTACTGGATTTAGCTAGATTTTGTGGTCAGGCATTTGCCAAGTATGAGTGCTGTCGTCTAACATTGACCCATAAGCTCCAATGCCACCGTTACTATCGATTTAAATAGATGAGACAAAGTTGTACTAGTTGTGGGTAGCTGTAACCCAAAATTTTCAAAAATTACTGCAGGAGCTTTAAATTTTTTAAACACTCTAAGTTATTCGGAGAATGTTTCCTTATTTATGTAGAACCAGACGGAAAAAAATTAACAATTATTTGGTCATAGCTTTCTTACTATTCAGCACAAATGGGGGAAAAGTAAGGACATTTGTGCCAATGTTATACCAGTTGACCTCAAAATGAACAAAATAATGGTTAGAACTATATTTCCCCGTCCTCTTCAGTTATAAATGTAAAGTTAAACATTATTAATATAAAAATTAAAAATTACTGGTCTTTAAGAATTTATTTGCAATTGAATAAATTTGATAATTTAAACATTTCATGTAAGGTTTCTAGAAAATATAATTTTTTCCTGTTTTATTGATGCTATAAAAGACAAATAATAATACTAATAATAATTAAACTTGAAATAAACAATAGCCATGGTATGTGGGCAATACTTAAAAAAAAAAGTATACGGCACTATACTAGTGCTAGTCAGTAGTTACTGTACCGTGGTTTAAGTAGAAGGAACTTTATTTTCTAGATTTTAAAAACAATATAACATTTTTGATAGGATTTTGTTGTTGTTAGACTATTAAGAAGCTATAATTTCATATTGAATTGGAATTTAAAATGGTACCTCCACGTCTTAAAATATTGACAACAGTTGTTGATGTGAGTAATATTTATTTTAAAGCAACATGTCCAATATAAATGCACTTTTAAAGCTGTGTACAACTTAACTCCTCATTTTTTAAAGTGAACTGTCAAAACAATTTTGATCCCATATGGGGCATCTTTATTTTTTGATTTGGTTAATTTAATAAGCAAACATTAAGAAATAAATCACTCGCCTCTGTATTAGACTCAATATTTGTCACCACTTACCCTAACTAAGTAGGCATACTGGTATTATTTGTGCATTTTATTGGACTATTTATGTTGTTTTTAAGTGTCATGTGTTTTATTATACGCTCAATCGGTATAGCTCGCTTGAGGGCGGACGCCATGGACATTAACTACTTCTAGGCCAATAAATAGAGAATATGTGGCAGGGTGGATCCTACACTTGTGTTCAGGGGTGAATTGGCAGGTTCCAAGCAGCCAGGGACTACACACATGCCGGCCTTTAACATAGGCCTATATAAACATTAACTACTTCTAGGCCAATAAATAGAGAATATGGGGCAGGGTGGATCCTACACTTGTGTTCAGGGGTGAATTGGCAGGTTCCAAGCAGCCAGGGACTACACACATGACGGCCTTTAACATAGGCCTATATAGCTGGGGTTGACAAATAACTCCTTTCCCCGGGATGTTTATTTAGAGTGGGTCGAATGTCCCTAGAGGAGTACGAGATTAATGTGACCATTCTAATAACCAATGAAGTTTTTATCAATTTATTTCCGATTCCTGATGCTGACTTATTGAGAGTTTCAAGTTCAGATACCGGTGGAAATTTAACCGCACTAGCAAAAACTGTTGAGGTTCTTCCATTGTGTCTGAAAAAATCTGTAATCCGCAAAGTTGTTTCACAATAGTTCTTACCATGCAATGTTATTGGGTCATTGGAGCTATGACACAAGTACACAAGTTTGGCTTATGCTCAATTTGAGTGCTACTGTGTATTGGTAGACATCCACAACTTAGGAAAAGACGCCAAAATCATCATTTCTTCTTAAAAATACCCAAACTACCAGCAATAACCTTAAACTCTGAAAACAGTTCCGCTCACACTTTTGCTTAACACCTCCTGAAATCTCAACAAATTGAATTTTAAAAAACTTCCATATGATCCTGACACACTAACGCATAATTCGAAGGGGTGTTCAGGTGAATCAGAGAATGTCACATTTTTTTGGCCCATGATGTAGCATATATAGTTACCTTAATTCATGGCAATTTCTTGGAAATAATTAATTGTAACACATGAGGAATAGCTGTAGGACCGGAAACTAAATTAGCCTATTAAATTCTATGAATCTTAGGCCTATTCTCTCTAGAAACCTACCTCACCATGTGTGTATCGGGACTATTTTATCTTTTGAAATCTCTGGAAATATTGGAAATTTTTTAAGGGAGGTTCTAAAACAAAGGGATGAATTTATAACTTAATAGAATATTGATTGAAATAGCATACATGCCAAATAGGCATTGTTGTTTGTTGTTAGTACGTACTTCCAATTGAAATTGTTTTGTTAACAATAATATGGCCTACAAACGATGTACCAATGTTGATAGTCATTCAAAAGTTGCTTACAATGAGGGAGGGCTCTATTGAAGATGTTGTTGAAGAGTTTGTAAAACAATTAGATCCTGTCTATAAAACATAATTAGCCCATGTGAGTTAAGCCAGGTTAAAACTTTTAAACAACAAAAATCAGACCAATGAGCTTACAATAAACTTGAGTTCATTGCTACCCTATATATTTTGTTCAAAATTTAACCTTTTTTCTTTCTTCTAGAGGTTGGATCAGCTGAAAAGGAACTGTTCAGGATGTCTGTATGGCATAATGTGTGATAATTCACTACTTGTTGTTGGCTTTAACATCACTGAGAATCAGCAAGAGGCTCCCAGTGAAGAGCAAGACCAAATAAACGGGGAGAGCTACTTCAAACTTACGTTGCCAGGAGAGGTGGAGCCTTGTGGCCTTTTCACTTCCAATGTCGACTTGGACGAAGAGAGAAAGGCTGTGCTTCTTGACGGCTTGAGAGTGAGTGATGGATTTTAAAATACAGAATATTATTATTTTACATAATATGTCTGTGTAAAATGTATTAAGGTGGGATGGAAGGTGATGCGAGAAAGGGCCAGTGTTTTTGCAGTTTTTATGACAAAATAACTTTTTTTGGCTAAAATAAATCAAATATTGCTCCAATACGAACATAAGAGTTTAATTTTATTCACGTGGCGATATCAACAGTTCTTGAATATCCATCACAAGCATGGCGGCATTAGATGAGACACTTTTTAAATGGAAAGAAAAAGTTGTCATTAAATTCCAGGACACCCTTGGTCAAAGTTGTGTTGTCATAAAAACTGTAAAAATACTGGCTTTTCCTCGCATCCCATTCCATCCCACCCTAATTCTCTTTCTTTAGCTATATCTTTATTTTCTTTCTCTAGATAACTTTGTTAACCTCCTTTAGATATGTTCCTGTTATTGTTGCCTAATAGCAGTAAACAAAACCTTACCTTGTATTGATTAGTTAGTTAGAGATTATTATCTTTCCGACAGATTTTTCTTCTCGATCGTCTCATGCTATCAACTGAATTACAAGTATCAGTTTGAATGAGGGTCTTTGGACAAGGTTTATTGAAGCACACTTACCTCGGTGGTCTTGGGGTTAAGTGCTGGCCTGATGAACCAATATTTGTGGGCTCAATATTGAAGTTACTGCAAACCCTTACAAATACTGAAAATGCTGTGTGCCATGATATAAAAATGACCATGTTGAAAACAGTGTCAATAAAAATAAAATAAAAGTGGTTTTAAACTGACAACATATAAGGTTAACAGCACACAAATATAACATTTAAAAAAAAACAAAAAACTGTCAAGCATTCAGTGTTGAACCACTTGAATTTCTCCCTTCCACATCTAATTATTATATATCTCATTATATGTCCTACCATGTCCATCCTTCTTTGTTGTATACCTTTCCAAAGTTCCCTTTATTCATTTGCATTTCTTAGCACTTCTGTATTTGATACAATCTCCACCTATGATACTTTCAACATTCTTCTGTAGCACTACGTTTCAAATGCTTCAAATCATTTCCTTTTAGTTGCGCCAATGGTCCAGACATATGCCTTTAGGAACTATTTCCAAATATAGGTTAGTCGAGTTTAGAAATGTCTTCTTGACATGAAAAGCTGTATTTGCCTGCGTTATTATACTTATAACATCTTTATTGCATCTGCTATCTTCGGATACTTTACCTTCTAGGTATCAGAACTCTATTACTTACTGTAGCCTGACGTCTTTTAGCTCTATATTCTTTTGATTCTTTACTACACATTGGGATTTTAGTTTTATATTTATTGATCTACATATTATATCCAATTTTCAGTCTTTCACTCATTCTTTTCAATAGGTCTTGAAGATCTTCGCTTTCAGCACTGTCATTAGCAAAAGTCTATTGATAAGTTCTCCAATTCTAATTCCTTTTACCTCTGTTAGCACTTCTACATAAGCGTTAGATCACCTCTTGCAACAAGAATTTACTGCATTATATCAGTGACATTAAACTCTGAAATTCTCTACATTAGTCCATAATATAGCAGTTTATATGAGCTTTTATAAAAATAAATCATGAATACAGATTATGTAAAATTAGGGAAAAATAAGAAAAACCAAGAGGGAAGGGTGGAAAAATTTAGGAAATTTTGGGGAAAATTTAACAATATTTTTAAATATAAATACTGAACTGTATGTGTGTACTTATATTTAAGTAGATCTGCAATGTCTGAAAGTATTTTAAGGTTCAAAAATCCTATAAGTCCATTTTCTACAACACATTGTTTGAGGATGTTGTAATAAATATATGCATGTTGCTTCCTAGGAAGTTGAAGTGACGGACAATCCTGTGTTATTGACGTATAGCTCTGAAGGTGAAGCCCCGCTGAAGTCTCAGTATATTATTAACGATAATCTTTGTGACACGGAACTACACATGCTGACAGAAGAAGAGTTTTGGAAACAATTTGTGTGCATCAGGGTACAAGGATTTCTTAAAGTCTCCTGTGATGTCAAGAAGGATGTTGTGTTAGAAACTCTTCAAGAAATTGGCAAGGAGGTAGGTTCTTTACTTCACATTAAAACAGTGTTAAAAGTTTAGGGCACCCATGGTTGGAAGGGTGGTGGGTGACAGCTAGGAAAAGCTAGCATACAGCCCTTTGCCAAATGATCTTGTTGAGTTGTCGCTACTTTTGGCAATCAAAACTTTCACACAAACAATCAATTTTGTTTTTAATTAATAACAATGTGTACATGATTGAAACATGAACTTATGAAAATAATCATTTGGATGGTTCTTTTATGTAGTTCAGTTAAAAATGCTTTTCAAATGAGAGCTTCTATTTCTGTCATGTGCTTTCTAAATAAAAATGGTGAATCAGCCTAAACAAGGGAGATTGACGACACCATACATACCATTTTGTCGGTTGTGTTACCGCACTGTTTACCAAATATAAACGTTTTATTTTGTGACAAATATTTTGTATGGCTCTTAATTAAAGTTATAAACACAGTAATGCTTGAGAAAATATTATTTGAATCATTTTATAACACTTAATATATGGTTAATAAAGTGTTCCTGAACAAATATTAATTATTTCCAAATAATTTGACATTAGTGACTCTCAGCCAATGATTGCAATGACGAACCTTCTGATAGCTGTTGGATACCACCTCTACAACCATGTTTGCGCTATATCTTGAGCTGCATCATTAAAGTGGATGATATTAAGAGCATTAGTAAATTACAACTACTTTTTTTTAAAAGTGTTTTCAAACAAATGTGTGAACTGTAGCAGTTCAAAACCCGCTTCGGTGACGTAGTTGGCTAACGCGCCAGTCGTGTTTAGCCAGACCACCGAGGACGGGGAGATTGAGGTTCGAATCTCGGTCGGGTGAACTGGGGGTGGTTTTTCCTTAATGTTTTTTCACTCTCCCTCCACGCAAATGCGGGTTCACTTCCTCTAAATTCAACCTTCCCAGTTCCTAATCCATTAGTGTAATTAGTACTTAAGCGTATAACCCGAACGGGTAGTAAGACGCGGTGCTAAATAAAAATAAATGTAGCAGTTCAAATACAAATATTTATTTAACTATCATGCAAATAGTTATGCAGATAAAAATTAAATCTAATAAGTTTTGTTATGTATGGAATTATAACTATTATTTAGGTATGATATATATTGTCTTAGTAATCAATGCTCAATATATACCCACTTTGGTGGCCACATGGTCTAAGGTGACACCCTCACAGTAAATTAGACTGCTGACGATGGGGAGATCAAGGTTTGACTCTCTTATCAGGTGTACTGAGGGTGGTTTTCCCATAATGTTTGAATGTTTGTACACTTTCCCTTCACGCAAATGCGGGTACACTTCCTCTAAATATAACCTTACTCATCCCTTAAACCATTAGCGTAATTAGTACACAAGCATATAACCCGGACGGGTAATAAGGCGCGGTGCTAAAAAAACTTAATCTAATATACTAAGTCTTAGTGAAAAATAATTACTTAATACAGTAGGATCTCTTAATAGCAGATGCCTTTCGGGATCAATAAAATGTCCTTTATTAAAAAGTGACCGTTATATGGAAAAATAATTTTGAAATATTAAAAAATCATTCTTCTTGAACACAGTTTAATCCACATAAACTTTATAATAAAATACAAACATTGTTTTTGTGGTTAGTGTTGATAATATTTTACTAGCTATATTATTAGTGTTATTTTATAGGTATTGATAATATATACCAAAAGTGACATCCAAAGATCACATTACTTGATGTATGAATACATGAAAGTAAATCTAGTAACTTTTCTAGCTGTTTTCCTAAGAAATTGGACTGTAGTCATTACTATACTATATAGGCTATTTTAGAAAGTTATACTAGAGGAGGACGATGGCAGTTCTGACGTCCGACAGTAAAACACTATCCATATGGGCCAGTGTTTTCCATTTTTGTCCACTGTTTAGAGATTGCTATGCATAGTTGTGTGTCTCTAAAAGTGTCTGTGTCCGTTATTGGGAAGTTGTTTCACCATAAGCGGTTATGCTATTTTGCCAAGGAAACTTAAACTTTCCACTAAACGGAAGAATTCGCTATTCAAAGGTGTTCATTGAGGGAGAAATTTACTGTGTTAGTTAAACATATAATTACTGTATCAGGCATCACATTGTTATATTGAAAGCTCACCAACATGTTGAACAAAATCATACAATTTCTCAAGATGCTCATCCTTATTGTAAATATACTTAGAACGTTGAATGAAACTTTGAAACCCGATTTGGTGGCCGTGTGATTTTAACGCGCTACTCTCGCAGTAGACTATTATGCCAGTGACGAAGAGATCGAGGTTCAAATCTAATTCGGGTATACTGAGGATGGTTTTACCAAAATTGTTTTCACTCTCCCTCCACGTAAATGTGGGTACACTTCCTATTAATATAATTTCCCTAATCCCCAAAACTGTTAGCTTAATCAGTACATAAGTGTATAACCCAAATGGGTTAAAAACAAACTTTGACCTTAAGGATCTGATATTTTTAGGTATCCACGTAGATATAAACAAATCACAGCTTCATTTATTTTGAAAACTCTAAAAGATCTATCAAGTAAATTGTGTATGAACTTAATATTCTTACAAAATGTAAATTTTTCATTCCTACACTCTTTAAGCTATTAAACTCTAAATTTCCATAAATAGCTAATTTTTTCAAAGAAATTTTCCATTCCTACACTCTTTAAGCTATTAAACTCTAAATTTCCATAAATAGCTAATTTTTTCAAAGAAAAAATTAAGCCCCTACCAGGCGCATAACCATTAAGTTGGTTGATGAGCATTTGAATAGATACAGAAAATACTAAAGTTGTGGGATGTAATTCATTCACATTGGTAGTTATACATTAAATTCAAACTTTTAAACTTTTATTATTTAAAGTATAGTCACCATTATACTTGCCATGAAGTCATAAAGCTAAAGGTTGTGCTTGATTCATAGTTGCACTCTCTTACATGGTAGACTCGTGCATATGATTTCAAGTTTCCTTCTCTAGCAGGAAAGGGCCAGAAGGAGATGGCTCAAAAAATATGTATTTAAGACTAATCCAATAAATAATGGTTTTACACTCTCATTTACAAGAAACAGAACAAAAACAATAATCTTTCAGCATTCTTGGCTTCTAGTTTATTCATATTTTAGTTAAGATCGCCATCATAGCCCGATGTTAAGTGAGAGGACTAATGAAACGGGTTAAACTTGAAGCCAAGCTGAAGGGTCGAGGAAGTCTTCTGGTTTGTTACACTCATATCTCGAGTCCGGAGGTGTGATAGACCAAATTTTAATATATTTCAATCCTAGGAAATACCTGAAATAATCTATTACAGGTTCATCTATTTACCTAGACACAATGATCTCTGATGCTATAATTGGGTGTTTTTACACAGCGAGCTACTTTAGGAAATCTTGTGTTAATTTAAAAACAACTTTTAAAAAGGGCCGGTTAAATTACATGAATGGGAATTTAATACAGTTTCAAAATACCTTATTCTTATTCCAACAATAATTAAATTATTATTCCCTTTTCTCTTTTTTTGTTTGCTGAAGGCAACAATGCCGAAATATTACTCAATTTGTGTTTGAAAATATGTATTTGGCTACTTCTAGAGAAGACAGAAGAAAGGAAGAATATGTCACATTATTTTATGCGTTGGATTCTTCCCACATTTTGTCCTCTTACACTAGATGGGCTTTCTTAATTAAATTTACACTTATTAATTAATTTCTTTCCTTTTTCTTTATTTTTATAAATTTCCATTATTATAAAATTATTTAGCTATTGGGCCACCTAATTTTTAAATATTTTAAATTATTATCTAATAATTCAACTGCAAGACTACTTTTTTTTAGTGATCACATTGTAAAAAATTTGTTTTATTTTGTTTCATCCCAAAATAAATGTATTTATAAAGAGCGCCAATTTAAATGGTATGATTGACTTAAGTTGTTGTTCTGTGCAGATTGCGGGAGGGAGTGTAGGGTTCGAGTTCCCCCACTCCTCGCTCTATCTTGTTTCTGATAGTAGTGTGTGCGAGGATTCTGTCGATAAGTTACTAACAGACTCGCTGGGCACAGTAAACAACCGCAAGGCCAAGAAAGGCAATACACACACTAATAATCATGTGAGTACCGGTAACAGTTTATATCCATCCATTCTTGTTGTCTTTAAGGACCACCAACTGCAGTACTAAAGTTTAGTATTTGTTATACTTGTGGTTGAGTTCTAAAGGGAACCTATTTGTCTGTGACCCTGCCACATCCCGCGTCGCTCAGTGGAGAAGGGCGTGGTCCTAGAGCTGTTGGCACTGACTGGTCCCCTAAAGTCAGGGTCAGTCCAGGAGAGTGTTGATGTTTGGGCGCCACCTCGTTGGCGATAGCGAGACTGAACATTAACGAGGAAAGTCGTTCAGTCGCCAGATGTAGATATTAAAATCAAACCTCCCCCCCTCGTAAGGTAGACCCGGATAAATAAGGGACCCCTCGGTCAGGGATCCACTGCTTGTTAGGCAACGAGGCTCCCCATTAGGCCCCTAGGCTTCCGGGGTTTACTTACAAAGTTGTTTAACATCTAAGAAATTAGCAATCAATAACCTTATTGTAAATCAAATTATATCTGTAGTATTATGTTTTGAAAAAAAAATATTATGAAAGATAAACTTTTTTTTT
>CABFWB010001422.1:116932-128613 GCA_902151455.1 Timema bartmani
ACTTTTATTCATTCTTTTTCTTCAATTTTTCTTAATGATAAACACACAGAGTATATTCACATGAATAGGTTTAAATACATTGATAAACATAAACAATCATAAATACCTCAGTGGCTTAGTTTTTTTTTTTTTAAGTTTGTTTAGAGGATATATATGATGTGCCGTGTGATGAGTTAAACTGTGAATGAGCTTCTAGCATTTTTTCATAATCTGGGTTAAACTCTGAGGAAGTAACTCTCAGGAGGGAAGAAAAATACTCATCATGTATGTTTCTAAGATCACTTTTTCTAAGTTGCATGGTAGAAAATACTTGTTCGCATGAATACGAGAATACAAACATAGGCATATATTTTTTGGCATGATCTATCGAGTTTAGAAATGTAAATATTGGCATGGTCCTAGAAAAATCCTGCTTTGCTGTGTTTAAGAGATTATGCTTCAGAGTAATATATTATCATTATTTATCTCACAGGCCAGATTGAACACACTGGTGGGCTATGTTTGGCCCGAAGCCCATAGTTAGGCCATCCCTGGTTAGATAAGCCTGTATTTATCTCGTCTGAGGACTAACCTAATTTAGTGTTTGTGTGTGGGCCATTCCCACTACACAGATACTATAATTAGTTGGGGCAGGGTGCTGGCCGAAGTTGCTTTCACCTGCTTCACTAAAAATGCAGACAAAACACCAAGCTTTTATAGCAAGGTTTACTATGAGATGGTCAGGGTTTGAAACCTGGTTAAGTTCACTGAGGAGGTTTTATCCAAATGCTTTCCCACTCTGCCAGCATGCAAACACTGGTACACATATCATCTCTATCATCATCCCTACCCCATTTGTGTGATTAAATGTGTATAGTACAAATAGAGAGTCTTGTTCCGATGTAAACCTGTGTTTAGAAAGTGCACATCCTTTACCCTGAAAGGTATCAGTCAAATAAATGATAAATTACACAATCGTGATCTTCTAAGATACATTATATTGGAAATGTGCAACTATGGTAAGCTTGCTACTTTTCAGGTTAAACAAAGGGTACCTACATGTTAATGATTATGTTGTTGTTTGCTAATGCTCTGGATCTTGGATTTCTTCCATTCTCCGTTTAGTGTCCCAATAGAATTTTGTTATGTGAGTTGGTATAGCTCATTGTATTTTGGACATGTTAATGATTTTGAATACAGTTAAAAATATATATTTTCTTAACATTTCACTTGCGTAGGTATGATTGTGGTATATGATATAAAATTGTTTAACAATATCCAGGAACAATACAATTCTTATGTTCATTTAATACATACAAAATACTGTCCAAAATAGACCAAATAAATGTTCAGAAAGCTTGTGTAGAACAAAATAATGTGTAAAGGAATTTTTTTCAAGTGTGAATATTTTTTCTAAATGTAAATGATTTTTTAAGATGTTTTGTTATTTTTAATCACATTAGATATCAGATTGTAAAATAAAAGAATTTTTGTTTGTTGATAAATGATGCATTGGGAATCAGTATAAGCTACTTTTAACTTTGCTTAGAGCACTTGATTAATTTATAATAATTATCATAATGTTTTAAAAAATGAATTAGCATATTTTAAGAAATCAGTTAAAAATACAGATTATTTAATCATTACAAACTCTAAACTGAACATTGTAATGGTATTATAAAAACAACAATCCCCAAAGAGAATAAAGGAATGCTATGTCGGACAAATACTCTTATTACTTAAAGAATGCTAACTGATAATAGCTAATATATTATACAATTTCTATTCATAATGTTTTCGTTATTCACTCTTATTTTGTTATTTTGTGTATGATGTAAAGGTTGTATTGGATGCTCGACTGCATTTCCTACAGACCAGTGAGTTCTATTGTGAGATGGCACAAAGAATGGCTCCTGTCATCATTTACAGTAAGAGTAAGTACTTAATGTGTGGTATGCAAGTATAGAGTGATAACAATTTGATATTACTTTCTCACTCGAGCCATTTTAGGGTTCAAATGTTTAGTATATGGACTCATTAAGTGCTGTATAATTATTACAATATGTGATACAGTGGCCATTTTTTTGCTTTGGGAAAATCTGTGGATTTCACTAGTGTTGTATGAAGGTCTTTTAACTTCCATTAAACCCACTTCGATGGCCACATGGTCTAAGGCGTCACTCTCATGGTAGACTAGACTGTCAATGTCAGGGAGAGCGGGGTTTGAATCCCAATCGGGTCTAATGAGGCTGGTTTTTGCAAAAGTGGTTTCCACTTTCCCTTTGTACAAATGAGGGTACACTTCCTCTAAAATTAAACCTTCCTCATTCCTAACTTATTAGCCTAATGTTGCTTACATTCTTTTTATTTTGCTTGTACGGCTTTCTTAATGAATATTTGGAATGAGGAATGATATTCCTTTTAAGTTCTGCTAGGAACTCTGCATTATTTGAGGCCTGTATACCGCAGTATGATGGAATACACAGGAGATTTATATATAGTATTTTGTAGGCTTTAAAGTTGTTCTATGAAATGGTGGATGTCAAGTAAGTTTCTACTCATAGGGGCATTAGTCACCACAGCTTGTATTGCTGACTTTGTCACTGAGATTTACACCTTTCTGAAAGGATGTTAGATGCAAGAAAAGTTGTGTTAAAGCAGAGTTGATGGCCTACAACTCTTTGTCAAAATGAGTTGAGTTTGATCCAACGAGGGCTAAGTGTGGACGAGGATAGTAATATATTTGACACTCCTGCCACATTGTTATTAGATCTAGGTTTTTAAATTCAACTTTAGCGTCAAGTAAAAAAGGACAGGGCCCATTGGCGGTCTTAGTCCACTGACAAAAGGAATGAACCTGTCTTAAGACAGAACACCCAATAATAAGAAGTAATGATGGGGTGAAAGTGTAACCCTTACAGTTAAACTCTTATCCAAATACCTATCTTCCATTCCTGGTCCACAGGAGTACATTGACTCTGGTTTGATGAGGGACGTAGTTGAGGACCTCAAATTGAAGGAGGCAGAGCGGTGAAAGGAATAGTAATTTTCTATCTTACTAGGCCAGCTACTATTCTTCCAGGAAAATTTGTATGCTACTAACACTATTAGAATAAATTATTAGGTTGGTATAAAATATTGCCAGGCTAGTCAATCTACAATAAATTTATCTTGGTCGTTAAAAATTTGGCAAGATTATATGTTGACTAAATGTGAATGATTTAAAGCTAGGTCAAAGCACTTTCACCCAGAAATGACTTTGTTAGTTGTCCATAACACAATTTCAAACCAACTCCTGTTCCTGGTCAACTTGTCACTTTGTTTGGGTCTCCAGCTGCACACGGGAGTTAGGTACTCACACGACAAAACTTTGATTAATGATTTGTGTTATTAAATACTTAGGTATTTTTTATTGGAATTCCAAACAAAGTTTAGCTGACGTTGAGGAATGCTAAGCTAGTTATTGCAAGATATTTCACCCTAATATTTTTTATTCCACTAATTAATAATGGCCCGCTTTAGTGATTACATGGTCTAACATGCAAATCTCGTGTTGGACTAGACTTTTCATGACGGGGAGATCGAGGTTCATATCTCGATCGAGTGGTCTTTCTAAAATGGTTTTCCACTCTCCCTTCATGCAAATGTGGTTACACTTCCTATATATATAAAACCTTCCTAATCCCTAAAACTACTAGCATAATTAGTACATAAGCATAAAGCCCGAACAGGTAGTAAAAAAGAATTAATAATGAGAAACAACGATGTTTCTACCAATTTATGTCTAGAGATATTTTAAAAGTAGGAAAATAAAGTTGTCCTTAAAATCATTAAACATTTATAAAATGTAATATTTCAACAAATTAAATACTTAAGGCCAGTTTAACTAACAATAATCGGTGGTTTGATCAGATCTTTAATCAGGGTCTCAAATATAATTTTCATTTTCACCATTAACACTAGGATGTGATTGTCTATCAAAAGCTCTGGTTAAGTTAACCAGCCAGTTCTCACGCATAATGTTTGATTCTCCGATCACCTTGTTAATGGGAGACATAGCTTATAAGTTTTATTAACTGAACACATTTTTGCATCCTTATTTGAGTGATTAATAAAAGTGTGTGTTTTATAAAAAAATTTAAGTGCTACTAATTTAAATGTCTGTCATATATTAACATTGAAATAATTAGCGCTGACCTGCTGAACTTAAAAAACTTTATTGACACAAAGACTAACGTAAATGTGCTCAGCCAAGCACATATAACCTATACTTACTATAAATGTGTCATGTGACCACTATGGTCACCTGATGACAAATTGCTAGCAAAACAATAAATTATTATTCTACACCTCCTTGTAGAAGATTAAGCATTCTACATACAAACATAGTTTTTAAAAAGATTTCGACCTAGAAATAAGTATCACAATATCCTTAGTAACAATAATACAAACCTCTATTCAATTAGAAAATTAGTCATGACAGACAAAATAATATTTATTTCTGGCCTCACAAAGATCACACCTACTACACTCTAATGGACCATTTGGTAAGGGATGAGGCTGTAGCGCCTCCTTTTCATTATTGTTTGAAATTTATCTACACAAATGACAGGACTGCATCAATCGCTCTATATCAATAGTCATATAACTCCAAAATAAGCATTTACAGCCCTTTGTTTAGTTCTGACAATTCCATAATAACATTAATGTAACAATTTGAGCTTATCAGGTACTAGTTCTTCTGGAACAATTAGCTTATTTTCTTAAATACTCATTGTCTCCACTATCTGAATAAACTATCAAGCACATTTGTTTTAACAGGCCATCCTTAAATAACCATATTTTGTAATTCTAATTAATTCTGATCCTTTGTTAGTAACTTTTATTAACAAAGATTTTTTTCCTAGAAATATTTATTTGACTGATTAATTCATGACTATAACTTGACTATATATAAAACAAATCTACTTTATAATCTGTAAGAAAAGCCCTAGACCAAAGGTCGTTAACTGATTGATTGCGATTGACAGGTCGATCTCATGGCAGTTTTCACTTGATTGTGTTAGAAAACTACATCACCTTTAAAGATCGATCTTTGAGTGTTTAGACTTGCAAATATATTGAGAACTTTAAAATAATATTTTAGTCTTGCCAAAATTACCTTTATCGGTCAAAATGGGTAATGTTATAAGAAAATTAAATATTTTATATGAAATTGTACATTTAATTTATTCTATATTTTCTTCTATAAAGGCGGGGGGCATAAATATTTGAACGAATATTGAATTTAAGGAATTATTATTAGAAGTATGGACAAAAAAAATAGAGAATAGAGAAACAATGGATGATTGGTCACAAGACCTTGTATAAGTTTATAAATCGATCGGGGCTCAATAAATGTGCCAACCCCTGCCCTAAACATTGGATCGACAATATACATTTCTCTAACTAGACCCTTCATACACTGTACTAAGACACTATTCAAGCTGTTAAACATTAATAAGAGAGATAAATTCTTTAATTTACAATTGTAAATATACTATGTCACCAAAATTCCAAGACAAACAAATAATGAGAATGTTTTTTTTCTACTTAGGAAAATTTTCATTTATGGAGTTGAAGTTTAAAATGGACTGTTTGACATTGGTGCCACGTAAATGTAAATCTTCGAACCTTTATGGTATGCTACTAAACTCGGTGGAGAGACACATCAAGAGGGTAGAACGATGTTTCTTGGAGCACCTCGACGGGGACACCACCCCAGCAGACTTTATACCACAAGCATTTCACTTCCTACCACCAGGGTGTGGACATTTTGTTACACTTGTGTACCCCAAAAATAAAACACCAGACCAACTCAGTAAGTAACTCAATAAATGTGTGGTTAAGTTTCTTAGAATATTTGTACAAATTTCTCACTTATTTAGAAACTCAAAATAGAATTTGATTAAGAAAGTTAATGAAACTAATAATTTTGAGTGGTTTGAAATTCTAAGTTGGAAAAATATAGCAAAACAATTAATACAAATCCAATTATAATTAAAGTTTATGACCAATTAATTTTGTATTACCATATTTATGATCTAGTAGTCCAGGAGTGACCAGGATAGATAGGATGAGAAATGAAAAGGTGAGAAGGAACCCCTGCAGGATAGGATAGAGAAGGTGAGACTGGGGTGGTATGGACGTGTGAGGAGGAGGGAGAAACGGGGGATTCCAAGGAGGATACTCGAAATGGAGGTGTTGAGTAGAAGGCCAAGAGGAGGAGTGTGGAGAGTAGTGGATTGGGTCCATGTTGAGGAAGATGAGTGGTGAGAGGACAAGAGTAAATGGAGATGCATACATTTGGGACAGAACCTGCGTAATATCATGATATATTACAGTACGGCACATAAAGCAGTTGAATATCTTACAAATTATTATTATTATTATTTGAGGTATTTAACATGTACTTTCTGAACCGACTAGCTATATCAGCACATGACCTATAAACTAACTTAAATATAGAACAAACACAACACCCAGCCCCGAGTCATTAATCCTTCACCGTGAAAGGGTAAACCCACATTTCACCAATGCTATATTTTTTGGCCATATCGGGAATAAAAATCAGGACCTTTAATTTAGTAAGCAGACATGCTACCAACTGAGCTAAGGTATCGACCTCTTACAAATTAAATGGTGCATTTTGGATGCTTGTAGATTATAATTTTAGGGTTGTATAAGCCCAAGTTTTTTTTTTATTTGAGTTGATATCCAGGCAGCCTTTCAGAAAGCTTTAAAGTATTGAATCGAGTTGAACTTGATTTGAATAAATATATAATTATATAACCTAACTATGTGAAAAAATACCAATTTGTATAGTGCCATGAAAAAAATACAAGACTTTTATAGATGTTTAAAACAAAATAAAATATATTTTAAATGACAATATCATTTTTTATAATTACAAAATCATGTTTTTTAAATACAAACTACCTTGTTTTCAACTATATTTTGTTTAGTTGAGACATAATAAATTACAAGATTATTTTTAAATATATAATTACTGTGTTAATTAGTATGTAGGTCTTCCTGTAAATATACTTAAGAAGCAATTTAATATTCCTTAAGTACAGTTTTAAAAAGTATTCATGAAAACGTATTTTGGTGTATATAGTAAAAGTTGTTTATTTATAAATAACCCAATTAATTCCTGCCCATTTAAAGTGCAGCAGTTTATTTTACCTCTTATGTCTTACGTCTTACCTCTTACCAGAAAGAGCATTTAGAGCCCTGGGCCAGACCAAATAACTATAAATTATCTATCACGTGGTTATCACAGGTCTCAATGTCTGTCTAAAATTATTCATTTTGTGATAAAACTCCAGAACTATAGACCAATATCTTTGACAAGCACGCTGTATAAAACCATAGAGAGAATGATATATGGCAGACTAAGTATTTTTTTTAGAAAACCAAAATCTTCTATCCCGAACACAATTAGGATTCAAAGTCCATCATTCAACAGACAATACTCCTTAGTCAAGATAACAAAGGGATCCTAGAAAAAGGAAAGTCAACCTTCTTTGAATTAAGCGCTACGAAGTATATATAGAGAATGCTCTTAGATCAAATACATCAACTAGGCATGAATGTTTAAATGCTTAAATGAGTTTACAATTTCATTAATCAATAATTTTGTGCAACCAAATATGAAAATCAATTTCTTTATTTAAACAATCAAAAAATGGTATGCCACAAGTAGCTGGAGCTAGTCCCACATTATTTATGGTAAATGACCGCCCTACCAAACACTAACCCGCTTCGTCGGCCTCGTGGTCTAATACGCTCCTGTTGCAGTAGACTAAACTACTGATGATGGGGAGATGAGAGGTTTGAATCTTGTTTGGTTGTATCGAGGGTGGTTTTTCATGTTTTCCCGCTCTCTCTTTCTCTCTCCACGCAAATGATGGGTACACTTAATCTAAATTCAACCTCTATCATCCCTAACCCTTAAGCCTAATTAGTACAAAGGTATATCACCCAAACAAGTAGTAAAATAGTAATTCTTTATAAAAATGAATGTCATTCATTTTTTATATATTTTTTAACATTTTAAAATTATGAATATATTTGAACTTGAGAGCTTTTAGAAATACTTGAATCGGTGTTAAAAAAAAAGTAAACAGAAAATGGGATAATCAAAATAGAATATTAATAAAATTATTATAAAAATAAATATTAAAATAAAATAAAGCTCAAGATAAGGGTAGGTGATTTACTTTTGTAAGTTCGGCAATGAACTTTGGAGTTACTAATGCAATAGAATAAGTATGAAAAGGAATATTGCACTGAATTTCAGAAATAATTCGTCAGACTTTGCATCGAGAGCTGAATCTTCCCCTGGACCGGCCTTGTTTCAGGAGAACCAATGTCTACCACTTCCTGATCACATCATCTTGCAACAGTCCTCTAACAAACCCCCATGAGGGTATCACCAAAGCGACAGGTAAGAAGGAAGGTATACAACTGGTGCACAGTGGGGCCAAATACCCAAAAAGCTGGTCAAAAGTCGAAAACAATTTTCAATTTGAGTGAAACTCGGCACCCGGAAGTTTTTGGGTTCGCTGGCTATGAATCCGAAGTCAAAATTTAAAAAAACAAAATGGCGAATTCAACATGGTGGAAAAGTCTTCAAAAATATTTTCAATTTAAGTAAAACTCAGTACCCGGAGGCTCATTACAAATCCAAAGCCAAAATATGAAAAATCAAAATGGCGGTTCCAATATGAACGACTTATATAGAAAAAACTTGTTATTTAGGCTAAAATTTAAATTCTACCCTCTTCAATATACGTTAATTAAAATTCAAATTCTAAATAACAATAGAAAAGAGAAAGATTGAGAATGCTGTCAAAACTCTAATATTAGAATATAAAGTTATTATAAAAAACTTGTTTTTAATGTTTAGTCACTTATTAACCATTAAATTTCTTATAAAATATGTAGTTGCTTATAAAGAAAGAAGGGGAATTTAAGAGTGAAAAGTTTAAAATAAATCTTGATTTATTAAAATACGGCCAATTACATCTTAATGCATCGTCATCAAAAGAATAATTTGATTCACAGTCAGTTGATTCAACTTTAAGATAGCTGGGGCTTTCTTTACTAAATGCTTTCAAAACTCTAATATTTGAATATTAAGTTATTATAAAAAACTTGTTTTTAATGTTTAGTCACTTATTAACCATTAAATTTCTTATAAAATATGTAGTTGCCTTTAAAGAAAGGAGGGGAATTTAAAAGTAAAAGTTTAAAATAAATCTTTATTTATTAAAATACAGTCACAACTTAATGCATCGTCATCAAAAGAATAATTTGATTCACAGTCAGTTGATTCAACTTTAAGATAGCTGGGGCTTTCTTTACTTATTCTAATACTTGGCAGAATTAATAATAATGTGTCTGGTAGCAACGATTTTAATTTTTTTCGAGATAATTTGCGCAAACTATAAATAACTGGATCGGATGTTAATAGTAAAATTTAAAAAATGTCTCTCTCCCATATTTTTCACTCGGGAACATTTTCTCACAAAATCTTCTCTGCTCTGAACACTTTCTTGTTAACTAGATTCTTTAGCGCCTTCGGATATTTGTTTTTTTATTACATAAACTTGCACCAACAGCAGGTTAGCTCCTAGTAGCAGCAGGTTTTTGTTGTTTTCTTTAAATAATAGTTTAATCTACAACTTAAAATAGGTTTGGTCGCGGCACTCTCCAGAACTCCTACACTTTTCTCTATGTTTTTAAAAAGTTTGTTCAAATATTACGTTCATTTTTGTACTAATCATTTGTTTATTTATATCACATAAATTATTACTCTAAATTTTGTAATATGTGATATTTTACTTAATTTCATCTGTCAAATCCATTTTTTAGATTAGAAATTAATTTATTTTTATTAGTTTGGCGTCCTCTTGAATAAAACCGCTAAGAACTCTGCTCCGTACACGACATGTCTTGCTTGAGCAAGGGTCACTTTTGAACTAAAATAAAATAACAGGTATAAGGTACGAAACCCTCTCTAATCTAGACTTTGACCTTCGGACTATTACTCAAATTAACCTACCAACTCAAATCCCTGAAGTTGAAATTTCATTTTTCGACTTTAGGCCAATTTTTTTTAGATTTGGCCCCACTGTTTGGTGTGATAATGAGACGGGCGCATTTGACGGCTATGGTAAAAAGTGTTTAAGTATCTGGTGAGTATTGTAGAGGAGCGTGGAAGGAACATGAGAAAGATAAGTGAGAGAGGAAGGCAAGCAGAGGCATTTTCAGAAGGATGAGAAGTCTAATTTGTAGCAGAGATATGCCAGACAAGTGCAAGGGAGTGATCTACAATGCCTGTTACCTACCAATATTGACATACTGTACAGAAACATAGGTAGTGAAGAAACAGGATAGAAGCAGATTGCAGGTGAGGGAAATGAGGTTTCTGAGAAACAGTGTCGGTGTGACAAAATTTGACAGGATGAGAAATGAGAGAGTAAGAGGAATAGTAAAGAGCCAGTCCTGGACAGGATAGAGAAGGAAGAGAGGAGAGGACTAGGCCAAGGTGGAGGAAGAGAGGAGAGGACTAGGCCAAGGTGGAGGAAGAGAGGTAGTGGGATGAAAGGAACCGGTGGAGAGGTTGAAGATTATGATGATGATAAGTTATTTTTGGAGACACCGAAATATCCCGAGACGTGATTCTATGAACTTTTACTTGCACATTAAAATGAGTATCAAAATATTTTAAAAATCTATTGAAGCATCTTTAAATTTATTCTACACAAGTGAAATAAAACAAAATTGGGTCTCTTCGTAGAATTGACTACTTGGCCCTTTATATGTGACTAATGGTCAATTATGTTGATTCTAATAAGAATTAACAATATAAAATTATTTTATTGGCCCTAAAATAAGGCGCCCCCAAATATATATAGTGGAGTTGCTTGACTAACGGTTTTGTAGGCATTGCTCACTTTTTGATACTAACATGAGTCTTTTCTTATTAACATGTTTCGCAGAATAAAACTTGTCAGTGTGGGATATTAGGAAACGATTATGCAGGATGTTATAAAGTTGTTTTTAAAAAATTTAATTTATAACAAAAGTTGCAATAAAAACTTAAAATCCTGAGCAAAGTGTATAATCCCCCTTAAGGCTTAACAGAAAAAGGTTTGCACATTCGCACACTTTTTTTTGTAATTCATAAAGCTGCCACAATTTTGAGTTCCTCTACTTTTTTACAATAAAAATGTTTGACATTGAGTAAAACACGTACAGGAATTATTATTTCCTAAAATATTAAAACTGAATTTTCCTTTTATAAAAGAAGGTAATGCATTTAATGTAATTGACTAGGCTACTACAATGTTAAACAAAGACTTCACTGTAGGAAGAAGTTTCTAGGAAAAATACTTTGAAGAAATTCTCAGGAACAAAGTGTTCAATTAGGTTTATATCTTTACTGTCACAAGGAATATAATGTTTACTTCATGTATTGGAATAAAATTTTAGTAAAATATAATTCTAGTAAGTTGTAACTTAACCTGTAAAACAACAAGAATACCACCCTAGAAACCCCTTTCTACCATGAGCAGCCTATAGTACCTCCACTCTGTCGAGCATCACATGGCTTTATTCATATCACCTGTAAGGGATATATTTTTAGTAGG
>CABFWB010001422.1:128731-161663 GCA_902151455.1 Timema bartmani
CTAGAGTCGGCGCCAATGTAAGGTAATTTACCAAACAAAAGTACAGAAAAGGCTCAATCACTGTCAGCTAATTCCTAGTAAACTACGTTAATACAAATAAAAGATGCTAATTTAAATTTAAATTTTTTTTTATTATTTATATAAATAAGTAAAAAAAAACGTGTAAGGGAGAGGGAGGGGTAAGTATGCAACATACTTTTGAGTCGGGAATTTTAGGAAATGATATAGGGAAATAAGGGAAAAAGTCGGTAATTTCATTGGCGAAGTTGAGTAGACACCATGATTTAAGGATCAGAACTTAAGCTGTAATTTTTATATTCATAGTACTCACTATACCATTTTTAGCTGAAAAAGCATTTTACTTACGACAAGACAGGGTCTTTAACAATAATAATTATATACCATTACAAATTATTAATATTACAATAAATTTGTATAATATTGGTTTATGAAGGTGTGAAGCTTATAACGTTGAATCACAAATTATATTTGGTTTTTGAACTTTACATATTTTTTTTAGCACTGCGTCTTTCTACCCATTCAGGCTATACGCTTACCTACTAGTTACGCTAATGGGTTAGGAATCGGGAAGGTTGAATTTATAGGAAGTAAACCAACATTTGCGTGGAGGGAGAGTGGAAAACCATTTAGGAAAAACTGCCCCAGTTCACCCAACTGAGATTCGAACCTCAATCTCCTTGTCAGTCTAGCTCAACACTAAAACAAGTGCGTTTGCTACCTACGCCATTAAGGTGGGTAACTTTTCACTATCGGCACACTCGTTATGATTTGACAAAAATGCACATTATAAAATTGATTTCAGATTTTGTGATGTTATCATTTGTATTAAGACTTAATTCTTTATTAGTTTCACATTAGTTTTCCATTTGTTCTTACATTTTTGTAGAGATGTTTGTTTTTTCTTTTGTTTCAGTGAAAGAATCGCAACTGTCTCTTGTAAAAGGTTTATATAGCTATCACCATTACATGCAAGATGGTATAGATGATGATGGATGGGGCTGTGCATACAGATCTTTGCAGACTATAGTCTCTTGGTTCAGGTACAAACACTTTATTACAATTAATGTTTATACTTTGTAAGTGGAGACCATGCAAATGAAGTCTGTGAAGAGCATGTTGGCTGTCATGAGGATAAACAGGATAAGTAATAAAATTATCCGAGAAAGAGTAAAAATAGAGGGAGTATGTGAGATAGTAGAGGAAGCATTACCGAGATGGTATGGACATGGGATGAGGATTGAGGAGAGGAAGCCAAAGAAAATGATGGAAATTTATGTAGGGAAAAGCTCATAAAGGAGGCCAAAAAATAGGTAGGGGGAGCAGATAACAGAAGGTGTGCAAGTGAGAGGAGAGGAATACAAAATATTTAATTTGGGAAAAATTGGTATCAAATTAACTCTTACTTAAATTCTTAAAAAACATTATAAATGGTAGTAAGGAACGAAATATATATTACTAGATTAATTCAATTTTAATTAGAAATGGGACTATCAGCTGTGTAAAGTTGATACAATATCAAAAAAGAAGTATGCTTAAATATCGCGGCTATACGAACACAAAATATAATATTTAGAAAAGTTTTAGTAATTCATTTACAAGTCAAGTTAAAATCAAAGAATAAATGTATAAATATGATGGCTATATGAGCATAAAGGTATAATATATTGAAAAGTTTGGCAATTTACTTAAATATTATGGTGTGAGAAATAGAAAAATTATTGCTAAAATATGTATATACCAAATATCAAAGACAGGAGAGTAAAAATATATCATTTAGTTTATGTTAGCGATGTTTTTTCCTTGTGTATCTTTAAATATCTGCCTTTGATCACAATATTGCCATCATAATAACCAGGCCAAAATCTTTTACTTAATATTGTTGAAAGAAAGTAATTCCTTAGACTGGGGGAACTTTATTTGGCTATTTGATTGTTTTTATGGCTATTTCGAACTTAAATCAATAAACTTGACCATAACTCACATTTAAATGATAAAGTAGTCAATTTCTTGAAACTAATGTGTTTGTTTTATTTTGTGCACCTTCATGAACAGCTTCCAGCCACTGGATTGGTTTGTTTGGAAAATAAGCCTCTCCAATGTATCCTCTCTTCCCATCACCTCTCCATCATAATGACCCAGTCTTCTCATCTTTCCTCCAAACTACTTTGCACTCCCTTTAGTCACCTTCCTCTTGGTCTTCCTCTTGGCCTTCTTACTTCCTTCCTTCAATCTTGTTTGATATCGTATCCTTCATTCTCCTCACATGACCGTACCACTTAAGTTGTGCCTTCTATATCCTGTCCTGCACTGGCTCCTCAACTATTCCTCTCACTCTTCCATTTCTCATCCTATCCGTTCTTTTCAACCCTACTGTACTTCTCAGAAATTTAATTTCACAGGTTTGAATTCTGCTCTTATCTTGCTCCTTCATTACCCATGTTTCTGTCAATATTGGTAGGTAATAACATGGTGGCTACAGACAGGGAAAACCTGGAAAATTCAGGGAATTTTTGGATGACAGGGAAATAAATGTCAGTGAATTTTACTAAAAATAAGGAAAATTCAGGGAATAAAAAATATATCTAAAATATCCCATTAATTTCGCAACTAAACACTGAAACAAAAGTTATTAATACTTTTTTTAATATGTGATCAATAATAAATAAAACAACTCATCATCCACCATTAAAACTGGTAAAAAGTAGTCAGGGAAAATTGAAAAATGTTGCCTGGAAAACCTGGAAAAGTCAGGGAATTTAGTAAAATATGTTTTGTAGCCACCCTGTTAAAGTTTTCAACTATCTTTAACTTCTCCCCTTCTGTTGTCACGCTGGTCGTGCACCTGTCTCTCTTCCTTGTTGTAACCAGCATCTCACTAGGGGTGAGATTGCACTTGTTTCAGACCATTTCTCAACTTAAACCACTCTCCCCTCCTACCACTTTCACACAGCTCACACTCTATTTGTATATATTCTTCACACTCCTTACCATATCATCCCTCACTCCTTTCTTATTCATAAGGAAAACCTCTTTTTGCTTTATAAAGTAATTGTATTATATTTGAAAGACGATGTGAACTGTGTTTCTCTTTTCATTTTAAAAGCCACACTTTGTTTGTTTCTTTGATATGTTTCTCTCTACCTTCTTCCTTTCTTCTTCACTGCTGCACACACTGTCATATGCTTTTCCACCATCCAGGAATACCATTGGCAGGGCCTTCCTGTACTCATAGTGTCTATCTTGCAACTGTTTTACTGCAAATATGAGATTTACTGTGAACCTTCCTTGTTTGAAGCCATACTGTTCCTCTTCCTTCCACTTGTTAGAGACTCACTGAAACTTATTGCGTGAGGTTGGCGAGACTGGTGACTACAGGACAGTCAGTGCGTGAGATGGCGGTGTGTAGACGTGAATAAGGCGTGTGCGAGTTAAGGTCGTGAAAAGGGGTTGTGTTCGTACATGTGCGTAGCACAAGTTATGTTGGATCACCAAGTGTAAAATAACTAGACCATTTGTGGGTATAACACACTGTTCCTCCCTTAATCCTCCTTCCATTGTTCCCCTAATTCTTTTCTCCAGTATATTTGCATACAACTCTGCATTAGTGGCTCATCACAGTGACTCCCCTGTAATTTCCTTTCTCACTTCTTCCTGTCTCCTTTCTTGAAGATAGATTCTATCAACCCTTTCTTCCAGTCCTCTGGGATCCTCTCCTCTAAACACTCGATACAGCCACTGTAGTCCCTTCTCTGCTGTTGCTCTCATCATGCCTTCCCTTTATCCTCTTCCGTGCCTCTTCCACCCCGCTCCAGGTTAGGTCACCACATTTTCCTGGCTAATGCTTACTTCATCTTCTCCTTCCTCCACAGTGTTTTGTGTTAACATTCAGCAGGTCTTGGAAATACTCTCCACATTTCCTTCAGTTCTTCTTCTACCACATTTCCATTTTTGTCTTCCACTACGACTTGATATTATTATTCCTTTACTCCTGACCATTCCATACAGGACTTCTTACCACCCACACTATCCTCCATTTTCTTCCACTCCTCGATCCAACTTCTCTTCTCCTCCTACCCTACTCTCTTTGCTTCCTTCTTTTTGGTCTTATATTCTTCCTTGACTTTCACTGTCCTCTTTTGGATCACTCTTTAAAGGCCCTGTTTTTCTTAGTTAATGCTTCTTCTGTTATAGAGCTCCACCATGGAGTTTCCTTCCATCTTCTCTTTCCTTTGATTCTCTCGCACACCTTTTCAGCTGCTTCCACCAACGCAGTCCGTGATCTTTCCCAGCTTTCCTCTCTCGTGCTGGGTTCATCCCTTGGTATATTATTATCTGAAACTCTGTCCTATGTTCTTCCTACTTCCATACCTTTAACCTCCTCTTTTTATTTTCTGCTGCTCTCTTCTCTCTCCTTCATATCAAGGTTGCCACCAGCAGCCGAGAAGCAGCAGACTGTCCAGAGACTCTCATGGAATTACCCTCACATCTGAAACATCCTTCCTCATTTGAAAATTGATGAGCATATAATATACTACTGACTTTATTAACCAATCAACTCTGTACCTTATGGCTTTCTTCTTAAACCACCTATTTTCTATCATCGAGCCATTCTTCTTGCACAGCCCTAGAAACTTTTCCCCAATCCTGCCTAACCCCGCAGAAATCCTGAAAAGTGACGGCTAATGGGGCTCTGGTGAAGCTTTGATAGATATAGCAAGCCAGAAGTCGCTATACAACTCGTTTTCAAAACTGGATTATGTCCATTTATTATAAATTTAAAATTGCTACAATGCACTTAAAATATGTTTGATTTAGTTAAATAAAATGGTAGAATTGTATAGAAATAGAGCACTAATAAAAGTGAAAACACTTAACACATATTTACACACACTTCATTATTTAATTGCATTCATTGTATCTTACTCAGGAAGTAGCACAGTATTAAGACTAAACAGGAAGTTAGCTTTATAGTAATGCCAACTGGTTGTAAAAGATGAAAATTCTCTGGTGGATTTGAAATTCTGTGGAGGGTCATCCATTTAATGTGAATCGTTTGAAGCCAAAAGTCCTGGGTTTGATTCCCATGTCGTGTTATTTTTGAATTTAAAGAATATGAAGTGAACTATGGTTCTTATAAAATAAATATTACCAATTCAAGATTATTGATAATTTTTGATAACAGGGGGATATGGTCTTTGAAATTTGGCAGCCCCAAAATTTTGAAACTTCCCTTTCTTCGGCTCATCAATTTGCTCAAAGTAATCACCGTGAATCTGTACAAGGAAATCAATTGGATAGGATGAAAGAGATTCAAGGACTAATTGGTCAATCAATGCATATAATATGATATTTTGATGCGGCTATAACTACCTAACAACTATTATAGCTATTATAGCTGTTTAATCAATCATGATATGCATATGGGTACAGTCATAATTGTACTATTGGCAGAATAAAGCCCAACTGAGTCAAAGGTAGCTGCAATATCTGATAACTCTTGATCTTAATTGATCACTCGTATGAAGCTGACGATTTATGCACGTCCATCTCACACTCTGCTTTAAAATTTGATTGAAAAATGGCCCTGGGCCAAAGACAAATAATAGAAACAGACACTCAACCTCATGGGGATTTCGTTGTGCTACTTTTGCCAGCCTGAGTCCTTCAACACTGGGCCTCGCAAGTGTCAATGCTGGGAGGACTGTACATATCCATCCTAGTGGTGAAGGACTCAAGCTTGTAAAAGGAGTGCAACCAATTAAACCTGGAGGCTGAGTGTCTGGGTATATTATTTGTCTGTGCCCTGGGCACAGGACAATTCCTTCCTGGTTTTGATTCCCATATTCAGTTGTTATATTCCAATTTAAAGAGTAGAAAGGTTATAAGCTGAGCAAAAATTAGTCTACAACATACAATATTAAAAGGCTCTCTTTAAGGCCACTAACTTCAACTTGAACGAATACATGCGTCAAGATTGTCATACTCCATCAACCAGCCAACTAACAAAAGCTCACCACTGGTCTTGATTAATTATTATTAATAGGCCCAGCCATTTACAGTTGTTACTAACAAATCACTGGCTAGATTGCCTTTAATTGGTCCAGGTGGAACTTCCAGTGAAGTACATAAAGTTTATAAATAGACGTTAAAACAATTAGCTTCACCCTAGAGAATGGCTGCTGTAACCACAGCTGAAATACCTGAATAAATGTCATTGACGCAGCTCAAGCCAGAAAATAGTAATAGCTTTAATTCTGTTTCAGTCTTCTACTTCCTAAAGAAGTTGACATCAAAATATTGAGTAGTTTAAATACATTTGTTAGTAATTTTACTTATAGTTGTGCTTCATTTTTTAACAATCTTAATATTTTTATTCAAGGATGTATTAAAACATTCTTAAGGCACTTTTAATCACACATACATTTCAAAATAGAAAACGCTGTCTCTGAAAAAAAAATTTTTTTTAATATTCTTATCTTTAACTTTGCCATATACCTTTTTGATAATGTTTCAACTGTCATTTTAACTTCAGTTTACCGTTGCATGGATCTATAGCTTTATTTCATAAGCATTTGTATCAATGGGTAGACAGTATAAATGTCAAGCTTATTTAGTTTGGATTCCTGGTGATGAGATTGAGGCTAATATCCTGACCAGGTGTGTTGAAACATTTTGTTTTTTCCTCCCTTAAATCAAATGTTGGTACAATTATTCTAAATTCTAGCTTCCTCATCCCTGCCATATTATTGTAGTTAATATAGATATACTCCATTCACAGTAGGAATTACTCTCTGAAAGGTCTTTTTTCCTACCAATATCCTACTATATAATATATTTCTGGTAGGGAAAAAGGACTTTCAGAAAACAATTCATACGGTGAACAGACTTTATGTAGTTTGTACACCCAAAAAATGAGTGAAACAAGGAAAAAAGTTATTCAAAATCTAAGGTGATTTCTCCCACTCTAGCATTCTAAGACTAAGAACTTAAATTGTACAACACATTTAACTGTCTCTTGCACCAACAATTTAGTTGTATTTTGTCCCTACAGATGGCAGGGTTACACTGAGCGGTCCGTGCCTACACACCGTGAAATTCAACAATGTTTAGTGGATATCGGGGACAAACCGTCTTCGTTTGTTGGGTCGCGCCAGTGGATTGGCTCCACAGAGGTCAGCTTCTGTTTGGAGACTATGCTAGGAGTGTCTTCAAGGATCCTTAGAGCCAGCTCAGGCCAGGAGCTGAGCGAATTGGGGGGAGACCTAAGTGTTCATTTCAGCACTAGTGGCACACCTGTCATGATAGGTAATACCACCCTTCAAATAGTTAACATAAAATATGGGTATAAACACTTGAAAAGAACAAACACACTACTATTGGTTTTTACAGTGAAAAGAAGAACACAGTTCACACTTTACACTGCTGCCATTGGACAAAGAAAATTGATCGCTACGGCCCAATTGCCCGACCTTGGTTTAATTCTATTGGAACTCTCATCAGGAGGGAGTGTGAAACACACAATACAATTTCCTAAAAGAGTAAACAAAACAAAAAAAGGGGGTGGGGGAAAGAAAAAGAAAATTCTAAAGAATGCTCGGACACTTATATTGGAACATATAGAAGGAATAACATAAAGTACAAACTACAAACACAGGCAATTGTGGCTGTTCCTTTTAAATGTTTGTATTCACCTTTCCTGTACCTTCTTCCAAATATAATACAATTACCTCATAATTCATAAACCAAGAAAGATAATTTGTCGAAGAAAATAATAATCTATATGACAGTTCTAAATTTTAAATGTAACACAAAAATCAGAACTGTATTCTTTTATTTTTGGTGCCTTGCTGTCTATCTGGCTATTCAGTATCCACAACTTGAACTAGTTCCTAGAGAGAGGAAGAAAAAGAGCATTTAAAGTCATGTTGTATATGATCACCTCAAGCCCACCTGGAATCTTCAGAAATTAGAGCATTTCACCAAGTCCAACCTTTTGGTCAAATTGGTAACTATATTACTCTTCAACTCAACTCTATATTTAAATTAATTTATAATAAATAAAATGATAAGAGTATTAGGAAAATAATAGAACACAAATAAAAGTAAAAACCCAAACACGTTTACACACACTTAAATTATTTTGATGCTATTATAGCATCTTCCTCAGTCTTATTACTTCTACTTCCTCAGGAAGATGCTACAATAGCATCAAAATATTGAAGTGTGTGTAAATATGTGTCAGTGTTGTTACTTTTATTTGTGTTCTACTATTTTCTTACTATTCTCTCATTTTATTTATTACAAATTTTTTTGCTCAATGCACTTTATTTCATATGTAATATTTAAATTAATTACTCACAACATTTTAAAAACTTGTAAATCTTATTTTACTTGAAGAAAACAATCTTTAGATACTTTATACTAGGTGTGTGGGAAGCTTCGAAACAAACATCGACTTCGACTTCACTTTGAAAAAAATTCCGGCTTCGAAGCTTCCCCGATAAAAATGTTGACAGCTAAAATATTTATATTGATGTTTATTTATTGCCATTCTGAGCTGTTTTGTACATACAAATTAAAATTCATAGGGAAAAAATCGGAAGTATCTGAATTACATATTCTAATAATAAATTGATTTATCAGATTAAAACAAAAATTAAAAACAATTGTGCAATAAAACATTTTTCAAGGAATTTTAGCGTGTAGAGTAATTTAAATAACAATAATATAAGATTTTTCAAGCATAAATCAAATACCAAAAAATATTTGAACTTCGATTCGTCTTCGAGAATATTTAATATATTCGATTCAAGTTCACCTCGAATTAAAAAAGTGGTCTTTGCACACCCCTACTATGATATTATGATTTAGTGAAATGTTAATAATCTTGTGATTTGGGCAATCACAGACAAGCATTATTATATTTTTCTGAATATTATCGGGTTATTTCACTTCAAATAGTAAAGTTTGGTCTTGGTTTAGTTGGTCAATATGGTAACAAATTTGAGGTAGGTTGAATTGTTATTTTAACTATAAATCTGATTCCTAGAAACCACGTAGTAAGTATAATAGTGCATTCTCCTAGGCAGTTGATATATCGTATTTGGATACTAGCATGAAATTTGGCACAGACTATACAGTGAAAAAGTGCCTTGAACATCAAATCCAGATACCACAAATTATGTGTCTTGGATTGAAAAAGACTTCCTATTGTGGATTCGAACTACCATGGACAACCATTCTAGAATCTTCAAAAGACTGTTCTGAACTGCTTTGATGCCATTGCAAGTCAATGTGTGAAAAGAATTTTAAGTGTGTGGGATATGGTCTATGACCTAGCCTGGACACCACCAGCCAACCCGGCACGTTAGAAGTTTCTTGAGCCAATAATTTTTATATTACAGGTTATCTAAGAATATACTCATGACTGCTTGGCTACTTATTTATTTCTTTTAACTCTATCGGATAAAATTGTAAATTACACCTGATCACGAAATTGTAATATTGTATTTTAGCTTTATGCAGCAGAATACATAACGCCATGGAAAATATAACAAATATTGTTCTACAAGCATTATTTCAGTGTTATAATTATAAAACAGTATATAACAGCTATATTATTCATGATATTTGTTTAATGATTGTTACATAGGACTATAATATAAAATTATAATATTATATATAGGTGACCTGGTGGTATAGGGCTAAGGTGTCAGACTTCTATGCTGAGGTTCTGGGGTTCAATCCTCGGTCCCGGCACAGATTTATCTGATTGCTAAACCCTTCCTTCATCTCTGACAAGATGTGTATTATCACAACTTGTGAATGTGTGTAATGCCAGGCTTCCACCGTGGTTCGGATTCCACGTTAAACTGTAGGTCCTCCATTTCATCTCACAATCACCCTACCATTAACCCGAACGGGTAGTAAGACGCGGTGCTAATAATAATAAAATATTATATTTAAATTGTATAAAACAATGCCGCCTCTAATAAAACTAGAGATGTCACCATACCTGATTTTCTCATTTCTGATTCTTAAGTTTAATTTTTCAATTCTCGATTCCGATACTTAAACTTTTTTTTTTCCAATCTCATATGAAAAAATATGTAGGTATTCAACTTCATAACAAACCAAAAACTAAAAAATGTTCATAGTAATGAAAAAAAATTAATTTTAACAAAAAAAATCAATTTTACCAAGTATTAAATCATATAATCAGAATAATAAAATAATTAGGGATTACATTATAGTATACAAGTATTATTACCTACAAATGAAGCCTCATTGAATCAAACATTTGTAAATAATAAAAATAAAAAAGTATATTAAACAGTCGTTGAGAACACAAGTTTATTCAATTCACCAAATAAGATCGTTAAATGAACGTGCGCTGTTTTGAATTAATGACATTGAAAATAAAATTTAAGTACTGTACTGGTAGCAACTTAAAATACTTAAGTAGGGCTACTTGAAAATAAAAACTTTTTCTGTAACTATTATTTGTCAAATAAAATACTTTGTAAAAAGAGTCAAAAACTATTTTTTTAGATATTTATTAACAATTGTAACTTTACAGAAAATTTAACGACCCTTATTGTAGATAATTGTATGATGAACATTATTTGTTTAAGACCTATTTTGATAAAACTCGCTGTTTTTGAAACAAAGGAAAAAAAAAAGTTTTTCAATTTCTCTTGAGCCCCTCTAACCCCCCCTAAGGGGTGTTATCAATTGTGCCCCGATGGTTTTTAAACAAGGTCATAGTAGAGATAGTCTGTGCCAAATTTCATGCTGGTATACAAATACAAAATATCTTCGACAATTCTTGGACTGACAGAATGCACTCTAAAGGCTAAAATCTTTCTTTCCCCAATTTTGATTTTGTTCCCATTTATTTTATTTATAAGCTTATATAAAAATTTAAATTGGTGCATAAATGTTTATCCTTAGTTAGTTCATATTAAATTGAGTGTTAAACTAAGGTTCTGGATTCTGGTTGATAGGTTGTTTCTCTAATTAATTTGGGCTATTAAACAATACAGTAGCCCCCAAAAAATTATATTTCATTTTATTCTAAAATTGCATATATTTTTCAGTTATTGAGTTTGATTCTTTCCCTCCCTGGAAAATCCTCTGGAATTCAAGGTTCACAGGAATTGTAGGCTATTTTACTTAACAATGGTTTAATTTTCACACTGGTAATAATTAATAAAGAGTGTGCATCACATGCCCGTCAACTCTGTGATACAATCAAGAGAGTGCATCACACGCCATTCAACTCTCTAACACAGTTGGCTCAAAATCGTAAATTTACATGAGCACTATTGCACGTGGATCATTTCCGATTGAACATTAATGAAGACAAAGAATTAATAGAAGTTCCTAATACAGAACATTGTTAAAATATTAAATGTAATTTGGATTTAAACTGCATTGAAAAGGCTATTTTTGACCATTTTATAATGGCTTCACAGCTAAGCATTGTATACAAATCTTTATTCTGTATTAATAGGGATATACTATAGTTCTTAACAAGGAACTTTGTCCCTCATCGTCACTGTGAAAAATTTCGAGTAATTGTTCAGATATGAATGCACTTCACACATTTTTGGCATGTCCTAGATCTTTTCTTTTCTCTTTAATATCCATACCTCGCGTGAGCCGGAAGCTGAGTTGGGCCTGCCATGATGCAATCTTAAACAAAGTCTTGTGCTAAATAGCTAGTCAAAAATTGTTGGGAATTGAAAATATAAAAAACCCGGCTAAGTTTTGTGGAAGTTTGCTGATCTTGAAAATGTAGTAGAACACACACTATTTACACAAACGCATTTTATTAGAATAGGGTCAAATCCACTATTTTACAAATCCGAATCTCCACTTTATCTTCGAATCTCGAAACCGAATTTTGAAAAATACAAAGATAAGAAGAAATAATAAGATTTAGAATAATAGAAGATACAAATAATAACTAAATGTTAACATTCTTTCTTATAATCCATTCAGTATAACCATCCATACTTCAGTTAAGTGTTAAATTACTGGTCGGGGCCTGGTTGTTATGTTTGCCATTTAATTATAACTAGTTCTGAGCAACCAATAAGCAGTATTACAGATTTAAAATAGATCTCACTTGAAAAAAATTGAAGAACTTTTTTGGGTGGTGGAGAGGGGAAGGAATTGAGTCTCAAATACAAAATTATTTATATATACTTAAGGATTCGAGAGCCCTTTTCTACATTTTATTATTATTCAAGTTTAGTCTCTACCCAGTGAAACTGTCTGTAATGTGATAGTAAAAGTTTGTAAAGTATGTACCATATGTTGGTGTAAATACTATACACGCAAGACCAGCTAACCCCCCCACAAATTCTTTCCATTACTAACAATTTCTTCTCTAGAAATAATAAATATACCTTTTTAAGGAAAACTCCTTTTCACTTCTTGAAGTAGATTATACTATAATACAGGAAAGAGGGATAAGAACACACAAAAGGAACTACCATATTATTATAGCTTTTAAACTAAAAAAAGGAACTCAGTTCATCTTTTATACTGCTTCCATTAGACAAAGAGGTAATGGCTGTCTTTTGAAGAACATTTATTGTTACCATCTAATCCTTCGACCTAAATCTCACTCTATTGGAACTGATCAGGAGGGACTGTGAAACTTACAAAGCAACTTGCTAAAAATGGAAACCAAAAAATAAAAATGAAAAAAATGAAAATGTGTAAAGAATGAAAAGAAACATGCAAAAGGAATGATTAACATAAAGAGCAGACTTAGGAAATGAATATTATTTTTGTTTGTCTTAATTTCTTATGTGTTTATAATATATATGGAAAAATAAAGAGAATATAACTAGGACACAGAAGCATAATAGAAACACAAATGGTAGAATAACATATACCTATAGGTAGGGACATGCAAAATTGACATTTGCGAAAACACAACTTTTTACTCAAATTCTACCGTTTTCATGCAAATAACACCAATCTAAGTTGTTTTTTTTATCAATAAACACAATTTATTTGTAATTTGTCAAATATCCCATCATGCAATATAATTTCCAAACACTGTAGATAAGCCAGGGCTATCCTTTTTATGGGTAGTATCCTTTTTTTTGGATTTTAAAGATGTATAAAGCAGGTCACAGGATATATGAGTATTTTCACAGATATTTAGGCTTTTTTTTTTAGGTTAACATTCCTTTACACATTCAAATACTTAAATTTCAATTTTGATGGATCAATTCTTTGTTTTCAGCCTTCAAAAGATTTCACGTTAGGTTCAAGCAAGGACATTAATATGTATGGACATTGCTACAGGCGGTCATCTTTGGCAAAATTATAGCTTTTTTATTTTTTAGTTGGTAGTTTAGTCTTCTGACGGCATGTTTCAGTGTTATTATTGTTTGGCTTGAACATAAATAGTTGATAATCGATTATTTCGATATTGCTATTTGTAAAACTCAAAGTTAATTAAATTTAGATATCAAGTTTGACATTACCAAGCGTGAAATGTTTTGTACGCATTTATATTTGATTTTTCTCTTAATATGTTAATAAATAGTCAAATACACAATATGAACGAAAAATGTAGACAGCTTTATTACAATTTTTCTTAATGAATACTAATTCGTCTCATATTTACGTAAATAATATCACTTTCCGCATATAATATCATCGCTTTTTGAGAAAAATAACACCACTTTCCCCCTAAAAATAACCTCACCTTTTGCATTTCTCTACCTATATCTGATGTAAAATGTTTAACCATGAGGAGGCCCAATGTTAGCCATTGAACCTCCTCATGGTTAAATAGAAATGAATCTGATATGTGAATACATAATATATATTCTGAAAATTGAAAAATGACACCTGGACACGGGAATCGAACCCGGGACCTCTGGCTTAGTACGCCAATGCTCTAACCACTGAGCTATCCAGGATTCGTCCCGTGCTCAGGGTCATTCTTCATTCATATTTTAAGGCAGAGTCTATGATGGACTTAGCGGAAATCGTCGGCTACAAGTATGTGATTATATTAATATCACGAGCTGTCAGATAACGCAGCCATCTGCGACTCGGTAGTTGGCTTTTTGCTGCCATTTACACAATTATTAATTGTACGGGATCGCACATATTAAGAATTAATAGCTCTGGCTATTAATTCTATATAATATATAGCTATATTTTGTGACACTCCTTCTAGTTGAGATCCAATTGAATGAAACCTAGGCCAAAATATTTAGCAGTAACTATTGATTTTCTTCAAGAGGCAGCCGTTATCTCTCTGTCCAGTGGCGGCCGTGTAAAATGGGAACTGTATGCTGCTTTTCATTGTAGAAACCGTTTTATGCTTGCTCCTTTTATTTGTTCATACAATACCTTTGTCCATATATTACATAGTTATAAATATTAGTGCAAATGGAACAATAGATATATTGTTTGTATTCCACAGACATTTTTAACTCATGTTTCAGGTGGTGGAGTGTTGGCTCACACGATCCTCGGTGTGGATTATGACAGCTCGAGTGGCAATGTGAGGTTCCTCATCCTAGACCCTCACTACACAGGCAGAGAGGATCTCACCACAATACTGAACAAGGGCTGGTGTGGTTGGAAAGGGGCAAACTTCTGGAACAAAACTGCTTTCTACAACTTGTGCCTGCCACAGAGACCTCGTTGGTTATAATCACTTCGACTAGTCCAGTGCCACGCGGATAGGCCAGACTTTTTTAATTACTTCGGAAGACTGGGTGCCAAATATTGTATAGGTTTCATTTTGTGTCTTGCTTGCTTCTTCCTTCTTGAACTTCTGTCAATGAAATTTGTGCTGTGTGAAATTTTTTTAGAAGAATAGAAAACTTATTATCAATGACCATTGATGTAAAATACCCGGGTAATTATGGGCTTTACCAGATTATTTTCTCAAAATTGGTACTTTAGTGGGAATTTATAGTTTTTTATTCAGTTGTAACTGCTTATTTATCTATAAACAGTTAATTCATAACATATGACGACCAAACTGACTTGTATGAAAGAGATTGAAATGAAAAATTAAGAATTTAGCTTATCATCTTAAAAATTCATTATTTCAAAATGGCTATTAAAATAGTTTCTCAATCTAAACCCACTTATTATGATTCTTAAAAAATACGAGTACTTCAATACAAGTAAAAAAACACCATCATTAATCTTTATATAGCTTGGACATCTATCTATGTTCACTCTTCTTTCTTTACCTCCTACTTGTTTCATCCCTTTTTGAGAAACTACCACTTAATTTCTTTTCTGCACAGTGAAAAATCCTGACTATCACCGTTAAAAGTTTGGGTTGCATCATTATGATTTTCTTCTCTTATTTTTTCAAAAATGTCTAAAAACATGTTGAAACCTTTAGCTCGAGCCATTGAAGTTAATACAGGTTACCTTAGTGAAAACCCAAGATGTCGTCTCATGAAGGAATAATACCATTTCTTGCCAACCATTTTGATTTCTTGATATAACATAAGCTTGTAACCATGTTTTTTTAGCATTTTGATAAGCCAGCTTCTTTAATCATCATACCAAAAAAACATTTGTAAAGTTTGATAAAGTGTTTGGATATTTAATTTTCTAAAGCTATTAGTGGCATGGGAAGATGACCATCTAGGGCTACTCTAGTACCTATTTCTTTCATTCTTTTTACTTTTCCATCAAGATGGTGCTTCAGAGTATTTTTGGGAATTTATAAAACTCTTGACACCTCGTTAAAATCTATGCTTTCATTTCTTATTGTTTGTAATATATATTCGGAAGAAGGTACAGGAAAAGGTGGATAGAAAACATGAAAGGGATCAAACACAATATGGCTTTTACAATGAAAATAGCAACACAGGTCACACTTAACACTGCTGCCACTGGACAAAGAGGTAATGGTTGCCGCTTGAAGAAAATCAATCATCACCGCCTAATCCCTATCCCTCTATCGGAACTCGTCAGAGATGGAGTGTGAAACCCACAACTCAACTTCCTAAAAGAGAGGGAAAAAACACAAATGGGGTAAAAAAGATTAGGGCTGAGCTGATATGCTATTTTGCCGACTAGGCCGATGCCGATCATTTGTTGCCGATTAGGTCTATCACCGGTGCCGATTATTTGTTTAGTTTTCAATTTGACACTGTCCATTAAAAGTTTGTTTTGATCATGTTTAAATTAAGCTTTAAAGTTGTTTAAAATATAGTTTATTTTATTACTAGGACAACTGGCTCTGTCGTTTAAAACAATCATAATCATAAATAACAAATTTAAATATAATTTTTAGTAAAATTAATAAGGATACACAATGTTCTTTATACAAGGAGAATACACATATTTTGTGTTAAGATGAAAGAGAGATTTGGACATGTGTTAGTTAAAATTTTGTTTCATATTTATAATTACATTTTTATAGACTTTCTGTAATTCTTTGTCTAAATTAAAACCGGCTCGAGATTATAGAAAAAAGCTCTTGTTAGATGTCCAAATTAACTTTATATGTGGTACATTCACTGTTGGGTGGAATTTAAATTGTTATTTAAAAATACCAGCATCTTGATCTTGTTTGGGTGGAGTTAGCTTCTTTTTGTATAACTGACCAATCCAGCTGCACTGAAGTGTCTGATGCCAATGGCCCAGTGGTCGAGATAAGGTACAGTATTTGCTCGCCATTTGTTTTAAGTTTTAACGAAAACACAAAATAGAAGTTGTGTTTACATTCGAGGGAATGAATTAGATCGAATTTTTTTATTTCCAAATTGGTATTTCATGTTTGTGACTTAAGAATTTAAAATATATATCCACACATTTAGAATAATCGAATGATCGGCGATACAAGCGCAGATCATCGGATCAGCCAACTGTGCCATAATCGGCTGATGATCCGATTGTTAATCGGCATCAGCTCAGCTCTAAAAAGGATATTGGTAAGAATTGAATGCAATGCTTTTTCCATGTCATTTGCAAACCAAAGTCCATCCTGTGAGAAAAAAAATATTAACTTGACCTCACAAATTGTCCCAAAATGATTTTGGAACCAAGCAAGAGTATGATTTAGGATCCTTGTAGTTAAAAGCAAATAAACATTCTAACCAAAAACTGGTGAAAATAACATCAAAAAGAAATAATGTGAAATGCATATAAGCAAGAGAAAGAAGTATTACACTGCTGAACGTTTTCTAAAGTATTCCTTTACATTAAAACATTATTTTCTTAACATATAAACGGTAAAATAGAATCAGCTTACCTTGAATTACACAAAGGGATTTATAATTCTTACTAACTCCATTAGTACCACACGGTAAACTGTGGAAGGCAGGATATAAATTGAGTTTCTAACTGAACTGCTGGATAGTAGCAAAAATAAATATTTTCTTGGATTAAAATGAAAAGTATAACTTGGGCTCCAGTATGATATTGGCAACCTTCCCTTACACTATTAAAAATATAATATTAGTTTTCATAAAATATATTAATATTATTACTATTATTAATAGTATATATATATATATATATTAGTTTTTATAAAATATATTAATATTAATAATAGTATACATAATTTCTTGACTAAACCTCATATGAATGTCTAGTTATACTAAATTTCAGCTCCATACATTATTTTACCTTAACAAAAGATACGCAAAAAAGGATAAAATATCCCTTATAACCCATGAACTGTAATGAATTCAAATCATTGTATCAATATTTATAGCTTATAATATACACTTGTTAAAATAGTGCATTAAAATTTTATGGTTTAACGACCTTGATTAAGACTATGTAAATACCAAACGGTGGCTCATGTATATGGGCACAAGGGCATGTGGTGCCCCCCAAAAATTTAGTGGCTAAAAAATAAAAATTGTATCTCACAAATATAGTTTGTGATGCATCATTTGTTGTCATGACAACTACAGCACATGCTATGGTTTCCAGTAATGTTATCTTCTGTCGTGTTCAAGTATTTGACGTATTTTGTCTTTGCGCTCATTCAGGCGCAAACAAGGTTTGTTTTGGATCCTTGGGTTGGGGTGATGTAAAGTCTGTTCACCGTAGGAATTGTTTTCTGAAAGGCCTTTTTCCTTACCAGAAATCTATTACATAGTAGGATATTGGCAGGAAAAAAGACCTTTCAGAGAGTAATTCCTACCGTGAATGGAGTTTAAGGTAGAGAGGGGAGGCAGTCTGAGTACATGGACCAACCTGTATCCACTCTTCCCCTCGTAGCTCAGTTACACTCAATGTTTAGAAGTATTGTTCAAGTGAAGGAAGATTGGAATATATTAAAGGAGGAAGAGTTGTGGAAGAATAGAGGACTTGCAGCCATTATGGGCCTGTCCTTCCTTATTCCTATTATTACTAAGGGATTTTTTTTTAAAATGTATATTAAAGGCATAGCTACCCCAAATCTTTCACAGACTTAGTTTCTACATATATTTATAAAATAAAACATACTACCAATTTAGCCATTTTAATTTTCAAAATTTACTTAATACAAAGGTGCATTTCAAAAATGGCACATTACTCTAGGGTTTGGGGGGCTTCAACACATTATTTTCCCTGTATTTTCCCTCTCCCCTTTTCATGCTAATGTAGGTGCAGTGTTCTAATTTTTCTCCTAACGTAGATCACATATATTAATTGATAAGAAAAATGTACAAGACTCAAAAATATCTTGATCATACAAGAAAAATATAAGAATGATAATTTAGACACTACTTCGAGTAAAATATCATTTGACATGGTTAATGAATTTAAATATTTAGGAACAATTTTTAACTATCAATAACAATATTATATTGGAAATTAGGAAAAGAACACATTCGGGAAATGGATACTATTATTCGGTCAGTAAGTTGTTGACATCTCGCTTGTTTTCAAGTAAGGTAAAACTACAAATATACAAAAAAAAAATTACCACTTCTCTATGGGTATGGAATTTGGTCTCTCACCTTGTATGATGATAAAAATGTATGGTGTTATTAAACAAGGTACTTAGGAAGATATTTGGTTCAAAAAGGGATGAGGCTACTGGGTAGTAGAGGAGGTTAAATAATGGTGAGTTACATAGCTTGTACTCATCACAAGACATTGTTAAGTTAGTCACGTCGCTTAGATTACGGTGGGTAGGACTTGCTGTATGAATGGAAGAATCTATAACCGTATCCTGGGTATTGACTGGCAAACCCAATGGGAAAAGACCATTGGGAAGACCTAGACGTAGATAGGTGGATAACAATAAGATGAACCTGAAAGAGATAGGGTGTAATGAGGTGGACTGTATAGAATTAGCTCAAGATAGGGGATAGGGAGTAATGAGATGGATTGGATAGAACTAACTCAAATAATAGGAATAGGTGGCATACTTTTGTAACTTTTGACTTCCTAATGCCATGGAGTAAGTAATTAATATACATTGCAAAAATCACAATTTTATTAATTGCATTTAAAATGTGTATGAATTATATCTTAAGTGTTTGAATTAACTATATTATGATCCAAAGCAATTGCCAATCAGATGTCAAAAGGAATGTTAGCACTCTATAAACTATATATGATTTACTTTAATAAACATAATTGATATTTTTGTACTTTCAAAGTAAGTTTTCTTGTTTAATTCTTGCGTTTCAATATTTTTTCATATTCCCTTCGATTTTGTCTTGAATTGAAAAGGTGGCTGGTTCTTGCACTTCTCTAATTAATCAATAATACTTGTGTTAAATGTATCAATATAAAGTCCAGCTGATGTATTCTCAACAAATAAAACAACTCCAGATGTGAAATTGTTATAATGTTAGGACAAGTCACAAAATGATAGCGATAAAACTAAATTTAAATGTTAAGAGTCCTATTCTATTTTGGCTGTGTGAGTACTTGAAAATTAGAGTTTAAGTCGAGTTTTAGTAGCTGTTCAAACTCGACTTGATGACTTTTACAAAACTTGAAAAATTTGACTATTCATAATTTTTCATCTTTTACTTGAAAATCTAGTTTAATTAATTTTATTCAATTAAGATATTTCATAGCAAATAAAGTTCCTCAATATTTTCTTTTGGTTAGAAAAAATTGTACACTTAAATTTATCTAAAAACTAAAATATTTGTAATAGTACATTTTTTCACAAAAAAAATTTAGTTCTTAAAAAATTATGCTTGTACTTATTTATAGGTTTTGCATGGATCTATTATATAAATTCAACCTGAAATATTTTTTGTGCATAACATATTGCTCGAAGCTACTTAAAACTCAGAAAAAAAAACCTCATATTTATATTTTAAGCTCGACTAGAAGTGAAAAGTGTCTTCTTGTACTTTGGCACACCCTATATTTAATGAAAAGGTGCTGCAGTGAAACTTGCCATAGGGTTTGATTTTTTTTAATTTTTCAACATAGTTTATAAAATAAACTAGAATAAAAAGAGCTACATGTTATAGCTCATTTATCTAACAACTTAGCTCAGTCGGTAGTGTGTCAGTTTACTGAGCTAAGGGTCCTGGGTTCGATTCCCGGCATGGCTGAACTGAAACATTTATCATTGGTGAAATGTGGGCTTACCTTTAACAGTGATGAATTAACAGCCGGGGATTGGATGTTGTGCCTGTTCTAGGTTTAAGTTGGATTATAAGGCATATTAAGCTACAACAGGCCTAGCAAGCCAGGGGTGGAAAATATATGGCTCGAATAAAAAACTGACCCAGGCCACAGGCTGGAAACAATAATGGATGTAAAAAAAAAAGCTCATTTTAATGAGTTTCAAAGTCTTGGCCCTTAAACTTGGTTCACACGCTCACCGAAAATCTGCTTAAGTGCCGCAGCAATTCAATTGCTGTATGTTGACCTATGATGCATTGCAAAGTTTACTTAAAACAGCTGATTATAAACACATTTTATTTTCTAGTAGATACACATATATTTTAGATCATTCTCCCAATGGATGTTTTCAAATTATAACACTGTGTCATGGCATAATCCACTAAATTGATACACACACTTTCCATTAACAGGTTATTTTAAATCTCAGTGCGGCCAACAAAGCTGTCTGCTTGCTTTTGGCTGTAAAGCGCATGCATGGTCAAATTCACATGCTCACTAATATTAAATAATTAATTTTGATATTTGATTTATTCTCCTGTGTCGAACATCTCTGGCAGAGTGGATGAAGTAGAGATGTGTTGAACTCCTAGCGGAACAGCTTGCGCTGATAAGCCGGAAATCTTGTGATTGGCTTTGACCTCGTCACTTGACTACATTTCTGTTCTGAGCTAGTTTTTCGGTGACTGTGTGAATCCACAGTAAGTCTTGAATAAATCAAAGTGAATGAGCTTTTGAAATCACGACAAATTTTATTTTAAGTCACTGGATTTTTGTATTGGATATTACAAGTTACTTTTTATTCTTTATATCTTGTACAAATAAATACAAAATATCTTAACTCAATGTCAGCATTTACTTATATAATAACTGTTATTCAATACATAAAGAATGTGATTCATTTGTTCATTTTGGGAGAACATGTTCTTGTTGAATAAGGTCGGGTGATGTGGTTGCATTAAAAAAATTTGTAGCTAAATTATTTCTTTTAAGGTAAAGGTAAATGTGGAACTAAGGTTTTTAAATTTATATTGTAAATATATTATATAAATAAATGTATTATGGATGTGTTATTTTATGTACACTTGGCAATCGATAAGAAAAATATTTTGTTAAAATAGTTGGTCCTTTATTTTTGTTCCCCCCTCCCCTCTATTTTCTTGGCAACATAAAAGTCTACAAGTACCACAAGTTTAAACTTCCCACATTTGAATGGTTTATTAAATATAATTATTTAGACCTCAGAGAAATGATTCTTTTTATGTAAACATAATTTATTCTTAACAATATGAATATATATTTCATCTTATAATACATTCTCCTTACATAAAAATGCTTTCTAAATTATAATACATATTGTTCCAATTTGTTATTTAGCCATTGGGTCACCTCATTAGGGATAGTCATCAATGAACAAGTCCATACTTTTAATAAACCTTCTAAAATATCCAAGTAAATAAATTGTATAAATTCTTAGCTTATTTTGCCATGTGATTCATTTGGATTAACTAGGCATTTATTTAACATTCAGCTGAACTAATATTTTAGGTAACGTTCTTAGTAACATGTTTTGTTTATGAAGTTCATTGTTTTGAATAGCATTGATCAATCATGTGGCTCATACTTCTCATTTGCCTATGCTAAATATGTTTGGAACAGGATAATAGCTCCTACTGCTCACATTGCAAAGTTATGTCAATCATTAAATTATATTAAAACATATAAAACATAATTATATGGAATGCTAGCGTAGTTTAAAAATATATCATATCCAGCTTATATTGTTGTTTCATTCCAACATTTCAAATTTCATTTATATTAATTTTGTAGATCGGAAAAACTAAAGTATAATGAACAAAACCGCTTTTATAGAGCAAGAACACCATATATTTTACTTTAATTTGTTGCAAGCTAAACAACTAAACCTTTAGTGTTTGGTGAATTTATAAATATAAATATTTTGTGTAAAGGCGATCAAACAATCTTTGGTAATTTTGGTAAAGAAACTTCGTTGAATGACTGATCAAGATTTGAGCTTTTTTCTGCATCATTCACTGTATCTGTTGGTCTTGGATGTAGTTTGCTCTTGGTGTCTGTAAATGAATTATTAAACCTATTAGAAAAGTCATTGGATGTTGGTGTTTCACTATAATTACAAACCAACCCTGTGGTCAATGCACCTGGCTATGCGCCTAGGGGTCCCGGGTTCGATTCCCAGCTGGTACCTTGGGTATTTTTCCCGAAAGGAGAATCATCCCAACGGTCACCAGGGTTTGGTTAGCTAGGCTTAAATTAGATCTAAGAGCTTCCACTGGGTCCTCACTCTCATCACCACCTCATCTCATCAGGACATGGCAAGGATGTATGATTAGAACATTCGGGTATTCCCTGGGCAACGATACACAAATACAGGCTTATCTTTCAGGAAACTGCGCTACGAGTGCTGTATTTCAGATGTGCTAGTGGACTAGGAATTGGGAGGGTGAATTTAGAGGAAGTGAACCCGCATTTGCGTGTAGGGAGAGTGGAAAACCATTTAGGAAAAACCACCCCCAGTTCACCCACACTGGGTCCTCACTCTCATATTCACTATCATCACCATCTCATCTCATCAAGACATGGCAAGGATGTATGATTAGAACATTCGGACGTTCCCTGGGCAACGATACACGAATACTGGCTTATCTTTCAAACAAACTGAGCTATGAGTGCTGTATCTCAGATGCACAGTATTATTACTACTAGTTACAAATATAAAGTTTATTCCATATTTTAAGGGGGGAGGGGATGTAGGAGATGCAAGAAAAGGTGAGTGTTTTTGCACTTTTTATAACAAAATATTTATTTGGTCAAAAGATATCAAATTTTTCTTCAGTACAAACATAGAGTTACATTTTCTTCACGTGATGACCTCAACAATTGTTGAATATCTGTCAAAGGTGTCCTGGAATATCATTGACAACTTTCTCTCTTCATTTAAAAAGTTTGTCATCCAGTGCCGCTATGTTCTTGACAACTGTTGACATCACCGTGTGAAGAAAATTAAAATCTTATGTTCTTAAGGCAGCAATATTTTATATATTTTTGCTATAAAAACTGCAAAAACACAGACCATTCCTCTAGATACCTACATCCGCATCTTAAATAAAATTGACAAAAACTATTCAATTTTTAAAATATTAAACCTATCATAAAACCAATCCCTTAAATTCTGAATTAAATGTCTAGTTTATTTTTATTTAATATTTTGCAATAAAAGTCAGAAAAAATTATATGTATCAAATGCCAGACATGCAATAAAATAAAACTTACCTTTAAGTTAATTGGAACAATTTTAATAATAAAATATGGAGGGCTAAAAAAACTCTATAGGAATCATGTTTGCTTAGAAGTAAATACATTTTGTAGAAGACGTGTTTTTTTTTATATCATTGCATCCCTAATTTTTGGGTTAAATACCTGTAATGTCTTGGGGATGAGAAAGCCAGAATTTAGAGGAAATGTACTCGTATTTACATGGTGGTAAAGAGTAAACCATTTACAAAAAAACACCCGACCAGGATTTGAGGCCTGATCTCCGGTCTATTGCGAGATAGACGACTAGGAATAATGATCGAAGCAGCTCAGATATCTTGTTAGTATCAATGGTATTTGGTACATACCTAAGACATCACTCTCTTTCTGCCAGCGATTACTGAGAAACAAAAAATAGTACAATTAGTAAATGGCAATATGACTATATTTGGGAAAACAAATAAATTTTAATAATATTTACAAATAGAAAATTATAGCACCACATCTTATTACCCATTCGGGCTATACACTTATTTACAAATAGATCTTTCTAACACTATTTGAGCATAACATTAAGGCATAATAATTTTTTTTAATAATTACTTTCAAGAATATTATTTCATTAAATACCGGTATTTCAATTTTGAGAATTAAAAGTGTTTTTGTATATGTTCCACCTGAAAGTATAACTCATGACCATAAGCAGAACATTTAAGAATAAAATTAAAAGTTAGCTCTATCACTATGACAAAGGACAATAAATTATTTCATTTTAGAATTGTAAAAAAAAAAGCTCTATAATTCATAGTTAGGAATACAAAAAAAAACTTTAATTTGATCTAGAAATTTTATAAAGATTTGGAGCTGTAACATGTTTCGTTATTGGACTCTGGTTGTAAAAGTTTCTTTAGTGCTATATTTTCCTTGGGATTGGCACACCTAAAAATGGGTTTGTAATTATTATTTTTATCATGGCATTATCTCAACATACAACTAGTAAACTAAAAACCTTGGATAGGATAATAGTTTGAACTCGTCTGCAGACCTGTGTTGTGCTCGGAAGGACCTGTACATAAGCCTCCATCTCTTGGATGCCTCCAGGATGTCCTGAGCCGGATCTAGCGGATAGTCAGATTCAATAACGACAGGTTTCCTGTCGCCAATACACTTGGTCTAAACACATCACAAAGAATACCTCTACAATGTGAGATGTGTACATATTCAGGATAATATTAAGAACATTAGGATTGTGAGTTCTGTGCAGGCCAAACAGTCAAACAAACTAACATTTCAAAACGCCACTGCACATTATTGGGGAGCACTACTGACCCAAAGTCTAAGAAATTGCTTAAAAATGTGCTGAAATTCGGATGGAGGTAAAATAGTTTTTGTGAGGCTATCTGTTTGTGGGGAGGAGGAAAGTAAATTATTTGTTTCATATATATTAGAGGCCCTCGTATCCGCGGTTTACCGCTGCCCAATTTTATTTATTTTTAATTAAAGAAAAATGAGTTTATAAGTCACAATGCCTACACCATTACACTACTTAATCTCCTCATCGTGGGCATTGTCTCATAATATCACCATCATCATCACCAGTGATCGCTGTAATAATAAAAGTGGAGAATAGAAAGTACACATTATTACTCTATTTAATGTTGGTAATACTGTGAATCAACTAAACTTTACCGTATATATGTATGCTACATGAATATCACTTTATATAACAGTTCAGTATTATCCGTGGTTTCACGTAACCGTGGTAGATCTAGAATATGGGGGGGAGGGGGGGGGAGGGAGGCCCTACTGAATATTATGAACCGCTCTTTAATTAGTTTCTCAAATTCTTACCTTACTAAGTGTGATGTTTTGTCTATTGTGGCACACCTTTAGGGAAACAGGTAAGTTGCTAGAAGTTAGTCCTCCTGAGATAGAATCGCTACTCCTAAACCATCCAGGAGTGGAGTTTCCGCAAGGAGGGAGACGGTCCTTTGAGCCTGGAACAGCCGATATTGCTATCATTGTTGAGATAACTATTACAAAAGGGAATTTTAAATATATAAAGTGTCCAAAAACACATAATAANTAATATAATTGTAAGTTCAAAAACAGCCCACAGAATGATAAAACTTAAAAAAAAATGCATCTTTCATGGACAAAATATTATTTATTTTCCTTTCTCCATTGAGACTCGCCTCACTTTATATCAAATATTATTTTTTCTAGCTGTCATCACAACTTTCAGAGTCTCCCCCTTCTGTCCCTATTCCTACTCCCCTACCTAAAGAAGAGGCTAGTCTCAAGAGAGTTGTCAAATTGTTTGGTATTTAGTTGCGGGGCTAAAATATTAATAAACCAGTATTACTCATAGCATTATGCACACAAACAAACATCTATATCATAAACAATGCTAAACTAAATATCTTCAACTTCTAAAAATGATAGTTTACTAAATGTAAATGCAACTTGAAGCTGTAACCTAGTAATGGATACATTCATTCATTTCATATGTAATGAGATATTTACATATAATATATTTTCGTCAATTTCATGATACAATACAAATAATTAATATTTTTATTCCTTCACATTTTTTACTATCATAATTATGATATTGTCAAATAACTAAAATGTCACCCTTCCACGGGACCACTTATTTATTTTTTGGAGCGTAATAGTGCGTGTTATTGTGAAATTCATGTCAGATAGAGATGTGAGACCGAAAATTTTCACTTGTTATTTCTGTAAAATAATTTCAACTGATTAAATGGAACTATTTTACAAATGTCAACGTTTATACTTAAGATAAGTTTCTATTGAGGGCTTTAACACCAGAAACATCATCAAACAAGCTTCGGTGGCCGCATAGTCTAACACCGCTACTGTCGCAATAAACTAGACTGCCGATGACCGGGAGATCGGTGTTCGATACCACTCGGTTGCACTGAGGGCGGTTTTTCATAAATAATTTTCCACTCTTACGGGTGCAATTCCTCTAAATTCAACCTTCCTCATCCCTAACACATTATAGTAATTAGTACATAGGCGTATGACGCGGTGCTAAAAACAAGTAGTAAAGAAATAAATGAATGCAAACCTATGTCGATTTGTTATGTTCATAAATCATGTTTCAATGTTTTATCATCTATAAGTTAATTAAAATAATTTTAGTTGGTCCGACATGTCTCCCCTCCCTATACTCCATGCTTCCTATCTACAGGAGATCGGTGTTCGATACCACTCGGTTGCACTGAGGGTGGTTTTTCATAAATAATTTTCCACTCTTACGGGTGCAATTCCTCTAAATTCAACCTTCCTCATCCCTAACACATTATAATAATTAGTACATAGGCGTATGACGCGGTGCTAAAAACAAATAGTAAAGAAATAAATGAATGCAAACCTATGTTGATTTGTTATGTTCATAAATCATGTTTCAATTTTTTATCATCTATAAGTTAATTAAAATAATTTTAGTTGGTCCGACATGTCTTCCCTCCCTATACTCCATGCTTCCTATCTACCCCTCCCCCTTTCTTATAACCCACTCCTCTCTTAACACACACTATATTTTGAAGTATAATAGGCTTTAGGTGCCAACTCTACAATTTAACCCCTCCCCCGCGATTCAAAATTTCCCGGAAAATGTTCATCTCTAGGTACGGATACCTGTTTCATAGCCACAAGATGGCAAAGCAGTCTTTGGTCGTTTGGATCTTTGCGGTGACTTTTGAGTGGTTCCAGTTAGTTTGAGAGGTTTCAGCTGAGGTCTCATTGGCCCTCCTGGGGCAGTGAAGGGTCGCATCTGGAAGTTGTTCCTTTCTGCGCCTTGTCTGCAGCAACAAGCAATACAATGTTTGGGTTATTTAGGGAACTGTATGGGCAAACCAAACCAAACAACCAACATATTTTAGCCTAAAACTTCCATTGTCTGAGTCACTATAGAAATATTTCCATATTAATATAATCTGTCTTATTCCTATGGACAGGTGGATAGGACACTAGAAATGTTTTTACAACTACTTACACTGTATCTAAAACAAGGCCGTAGCCAGGGAGGGGTTTGGGGGTTCAAACCCCCCCCCCGCGAAATTTTATGAACAAAATATATATGGCTTTATTTATGGTTCAAACAATTTTAAAATTAAGATACAAATACAAATTAGGGGGCTGTGTTACCATAAAAAGCACTTCAGAGAGCTTCAAAAAAATGTTTAATATTTAGAAATTTTCCAAGCCTTTGGCAGTTAGTGAGTTATTTTACCATGAAAAAAGCCACTTCAGAGAGCTTCTAGAACTGTTTATCATTTAGAATGTTTTCCTAGCTTCCAGCAATTGGGGGATGTGCCCACCAAACCTCCCCTGAAATTATTGGCTGTCTACAGCCTTGAGCTAAAATAATAGTTTTCTTATTCTATCAAAATAAGATGTAGAGTATTCTAGTAAGATGTACAAACCTAGATTAAATTATTTTATTTGTTTCTAAGCTTGTTGAGATAAAGAATTTTGTATTTGTGTTAAGAAAAATAGGTTGAATTTCAAAGAAACAAAATAGGATTTATTTTTAAAGAGGAGGATGTTAGGCGGAAAAATAAAATATTAAGTGACATTTAAATTGCTTGCTACATACACAGTTTGAAATTTTATTTTGACAAAAAGTATATTACAGAAGGAGATCCTTTTTTTAAATAGGCCCTTAAATATCGTCAACAGTTTTTTTGGGAACCAAAAAGTAACCAATGTATTCATGGAAGTTATTTAAAGCTTAGAATGTAAAGAAAGATAAATGTGTATTTTCAGTTAAAAATGTATTGGAAGTATTAGGAAGGTCAACTTGCTTAAGGTAATATAATCATGGTCTAGGAAAGATTATTCTACCCAAATAAATATACATGTCAAGACTGTAAGGTACATTTAATTCTGTTACTAACCTACAACTATTATTATGTTGAGGTTTAAAACACTGAGCCAAAATATCGTTAGTTTGATTATTTTTTTAAATATTGTCCAGGTTTATTGGGGATAGTTTTCCATACTGAGGATTTCAATTGACCTGTTACATTATTTTGACAAATTTCTTATATATTACCCTCTATAACCCTTCATTACGATCCACTTAGATCTAGTTATTAGTTGATAACCTCTGTCTTAAAAGAATTGATATGAACACAATTTTTAAAAAAAGTGTGTCAAATACGTGCCAACAGCTTGATCCCTGGTTAAATAAATGCGGGACACACTTGCATTACAGGTTTTTTTTTCCATTTATTTGAGATATTTAGCGTGCACTTTCTGAACCGAAAGATTATATTAGCACACCACTTTTAAGCAGGGCTAAAGATTATAATGACATGTCATTTTTTTTGTTCATCAGAGACAATGCTCATAAGAATATAAACTCTGTTCATGATCCACTGGTTGTAAAACTGAATATTTTATAGGTAATTCTTTGCCATTTTGGATTTATAAATCAATTTTTTGGAATGAAAATTTTAAATTGTTTGAAAATTACTCTATCGTTATATTTATTCGTTTGCGTATTTAGAATGCCTAAAACCAAACCATCTAAAGCGAGTCATTTGAGGCAAATTATTACTGAATTCGGAGGAAATATTTTTTATACAGATAGTGAAATATTTTTCTGTAAAATATATGAAGTGAAATTGGCTGGAATCAGACAAAAGATTTACCATTCAACAGCATATCAGACACAATAAATATGTCCGTGGTATGCAGAATATCGATAAAAAGAAAACTACTCAACTATTACTTGCACAAACCGCGAATCAAGAAAAATTCTCAACAGCTTATAAAGACTTGTGTGACTTTCTGGTTTCTGTGGAAACCGAGCAATGTTAAACTAAAGGATTTCCTGGGACAGTATAGGTGTCATTCTATTCCAGACGAGTCCACATTGAGGAAAAACATTATACCACAGTGCTACGACAAAGTAATGAGTAAAATTAGAAAACAAATCTACGGAAAAAAAGATTTTCGTCTTCATTGATGAAACCAGGGGTATAGAGGAACGTTTCATTGCCAATCTAGTCGTGGGATCCCTGGAAAATGGCAAACCAGTAGAGATATTTTTGCTCACTACTGAAGTTTTGGAATCCGTAAACCATTCAACAATTTGTAAAATCTTAGCCAGATCTATTGTTTCGCTAAGGCCGAAGGGTGTGCGACAGGACTACTTTCTGCTTTCCGTGACTGACGCGGTGCTGTACATTGTTAAAGCAGCCAAGGAAATTAAATCATTCTATTCGAAGACGATACATGTGACTTAACTCGCTCATACTTTGCATAGAGTAGCGGAGGAAGTGAGGGCTAACTTTCCCCACATTGACACTCTTGTGTAACAAACAAAGAAGATATCTGTCAAAGCTCCAGCGCGTAAATAACTCTTTAAATCACTAGATCTCGATGTTTCCTTACCACCACACGCGGTGGAGCACTTGGATGTATACCTGTGTACACTACTGTGACAATCTTCAAACTGTTAAGTCTGGAGTAGATTATCTTCATACACAAGATGCTAGGGCCACCAAGGCCTCTTAAGAATCATTTTCAGACAGTGAAATGAAAGGAAAACTGGCATATATCAAGGAAAATTTCAGCTCCTTGTCGTCAACCATTACACGTTTTCAGTAGAGAGGTGTGAGCCTTTTGGTAAAATCAACTGAAGGTGAATTGTAAAATGTGCAGGATGATATTGAAGAGCTAGTATCAGACAAACTTAAAAATGTGCTTTAAAGAAACTCGGGCTACAAAACTTTGAGCTCCATCTCTCGAGTGCTGACAGGAAAGGATTTTAACACTGTTGATATTGAAGAACTAACATCAAGTGATTTAGTGTACTTCAAGTATGCTCTCATCGCTTCAGTAGAAGTAGAAAGAGCTTTTTAAAATATAAAAGCGTACAGACTGACAATAAACGTTCATTTTCTTTCGAGAATTTGCGCATGTTCAGTCATCTACTGCGATGCAGAATGAAGAAAGAATTTAAAGCTTCTATTCCCATGGAAATATATTTTCTCTAAATACTTCACATTTGGTAAATAGCATGACTAACTAACAATAATAGTCTGTCTATTTCAGAATTGTTGCTCCTCAAATTACGAGACGTGCTGGTAATCCAGCAAACATTGCTTTAGTTTGTGAAGAGGATGTAAGGAAGGGAAAAGACAGAATTAAAATAAGTGTGCCAAGTGTATCATAGTTTAAATATCAATAATTTAATATGGGATTTTTAGATGATTAATTAAATTTTATAAAATAGTTTCAGTTTATTTCATCTTATAATTTACTTGTATAACGTAAATCCTAACTCTTATATTAAATACAAATGAAATTTCATCAACTTTTTTTTTCCAATTTAGAGTAACTATTTAGAGTTTTTAGCATCAGTTTATAGGTCTTTTTTATTGGCAAATTTTAGGTCATCAAAATCTGGAACCTGCCTATAAGATAACCTAAATTTAGAACAAACACTACACCCAGAACCTGGCCGTTAATCTATCACTATTAAAGGGGAAACCCACATTTCACCAATGAACAATTTTTTGTCCATGACAGGAATCAAACTCGGAACCCTTAGTCCAGTAGCCAAAGACGCTACCGACTGAAATAAGGTGTCGCGTCTTGCACTCTGTGCTGTATATGTACTAACCAAGAGTGGTCCTTGGTTGAGCAGGTTCAAGGCACGTGTCTTGCACTCTGTGGTGTATATGTACTAACCAAGATTGATCCATGGTTGAGCAGGTTCAAGGCACGCGTCTTGCACTCTGTGCTGTATATGTACTAACCAAGAGTGGGCCATGATTGAGCAGGTTCAAGGCACGTGTCTTGCACTCTGTGCTGTATATGTACTAACCAAGAGTGGTCCTTGGTTGAGCAGGTTCAAGGCACGCGTCTTGCACTCTGTGGTGTATATGTACTAACCAAGAGTGGTCCATGGTTGAGCAGGTTCAAGGCACGCGTCTTGCACTCTGTGCTGTCCGCGGTGCTGGGCCCTGGGCAAGGACTCCCTGCCCCAAGCCTCGAACTCGCACCACTACCACCTGGACAGGGAGACCTGGGACCCCAAGATCCAATTGGTCTGGCACCACCACCAGCAGCACCATCACAGTCGTCACTGTCTTCATCTTGCTCTGGTTCAGGCTCTTCTATTGAACCAACAAGTGAGGCGATGGCACTTAAGAGATAAAAAATTTGAAAGGCTCATTAAAGAAAATGTTACTGAATAATAAAAATAATCAAACCTAAATATCAAAACTATAGAGAATGTATAAATATTTATTAAAACTATGCTCAAATTAGTAGCAGAATTCTATCTTTTCTAGAGATAAGTATTCTAATTCAATTAGACCTTCAACCAGCCCTTTAGTGTATGTATTGATTGATATAACATTCTTACAAATAGAGAGTAGCTATCAATATATGAAAACATATCTGGCATTTATTATTTCTGTCTTCTTCTCGGCCTCTATTATTTTGGAATGAAATCCTAAACTTGTCGAAAATATTGTATAGTCTTACTTATCAAAAGAAAAACCACCATAAAGCATTCACCTAAACTTATCACTAGTATAATTCCAATAATCTGAGCAACATAGTTTATTTACTTTGTGGCATTAGGAACTCTAGAATTCATTACCACACTTAGAAAGCACATCACCTATCCCTATCTTGAGCTAGTTATATCCAGTCCATCCCATTACACCCTATCCCTATCTTGAGCTAGTTATATCCAGTCCATCCCATTACATCCTATTTATATATATAGAGCTAGTTCTATCCAGTCCACCTCATTACAGCCTATCCCTATCTTGAGCTAGTTCTATCCAGTCCACCCCATTACACCCTATCCATATCTAGAGCTAGTTCTATCCAGTCCACCTCATTACACCCTATCCATATCTAGAGCTAGTTCTATCCAGTCCACCTCATTACACCCTATCCATATCTTGAGCTAGTTATATCCAGTCCACCTCATTACACCCTA
>CABFWB010001423.1:0-71005 GCA_902151455.1 Timema bartmani
TTCATCAAAATCGGTCCAGCCGTTTAGGAGGAGTTCAGTGACATACACACATACAGAAGAATTATATATATTAAGATATACAACTTGGGTATTTTGTTTTAAATTTCATCAAATTTCTTGAATTTTTGAGTTTTCCTAGTTTTACAGGTGATTAGACACCCTGTAAACTTTGATATAAGAAGTGAAGAAGGGCGAAACAAAAATAATATTATGAGCTTGAGAACTGAGATTATTATGTTCAACAGACACAACTGTAATAAAATAGAGTCCCAGTGGGTACTAACTGGATTAAATATAATATTTTGAGTATTGAAAGAAAAGGTTTTTTTTGTGTGAATATGTGAACATTTCAGAAATCCCTGACAAAGCAAACTTCTTTAATATTCCATGTTTTCCAGGTCGTTGAACACCATGATATATTTTACTTTTTATATGCACCATGGATATGACCTAAGCTAATTTTTGTCTGCAGAAGAACAACAAAATCATTACTTGTAAGAGTTCCAATAAAAGGTTATTTATTTTAGGCAATTAGAGATAGCATTCTTTCAACAATATCAAGAGTTTAGGTAGGTAAAGCTTTTAGTAAATATTTTAAGTTACAGAGTTGTTTTGTCCCATCAAGAATTAAATGGGCTCAAATTAAATACAGGAATGAACAAAATAACTATTTTCAGAGAATAGTAAAATATAGCACTAAACAGAATTTTTAAAAAATAAAATGTATTCATATTTAATAGGGGTGTGCGGGGGTGGACGAAGTCCACTTTTTTGGTTCGAAGCTAAGTCGAGTCGAATATAGGAAATATTCTCAAATCCGAATCAAAGTTTGAATATTTTTCTATTTAATTTTGAGTAAAAATATAATGTTGACATTGAGTATATTTATCTAACATCAAATTAAATATTAGTTTTATTCACTTTAACTTTATATTAAAAACACTTTGTGTGTACAGCCTGAGTGATTAGTAAAAAAAACAACATTAATTTGCTTTATTGTAATTGGACTTTACTTGCATGGTTGAACATACTGATGCATGATGTAGTAAACAAGTGAAATGGCTGTGTTTGTGAAAATTAGATTAAAAAAATATTTTTAATATTTAAGAAATACTTCAAAAGTTTTATTTAACACAATGAAAAAAAAACCATTATTTATTTTAATTTACACTTTCAAGAGGAATAAATTCATCTTCAGTTGGTACCAATCAATGTTTGTGGTCAAGGGGGCTAGAGGTTTGTTGTTATGGGCATCTTGAAATTCAAAGTGATAAGGAAATTTTTCAAGTTCCACTACGAAAATAAAGCAAACTTGTTTTAAAACTCAAGACGATACAAATATATTTTATTTATTTAGGTAATTTCAGTTCGTTTTTATTTGATGTAAGATGTAAGTATAATATAATCACTAGACTTTGAATAACAGACAAAGCTTCAAATAGCTGCCAAAGCCAAACATCGGTTCAAATTGAATATGAAGTACATCAAGATTTGCTTCGACTTAAAATTTTTTGAAGCTTCGCACACCCCTAATCTATGTAATCATGTATAGAAAAAAACAACAGTTTTTAATCCTTTAGTATTTTTTGTTGCATCTACAACATTAGCAAATACAACATACCTCAAGGTAAAATATCTCCAAAGGGATGATTATTATAAAAGGTAACATCTTGTATATAGATACCAGTATTGTTTACAAATCCTGTTAGTCTAATGGTTATTAATAATTATTTGCAACGGATAATAGATTACACATATAGGGAGAACATATGATTAAAAAAAACCAACACTGCATGACTCTTAATTTATTAGAGAAACTTTGATTAAAAAAATTATTTTTAAAATGATATATGAATTATTTTTTTCCCCTTAAAAATCCCAATGATTTTTAGCATTCCACAAAGAAAGTGAGTGTATCACAGTATCAACATATCAACTGTCTAATATTGGCCAAATTTAGGACCTAATACATTTTTATGAGGTGAACAATTTTAGGAATACAAAATTCTCTATTTTTGTGTTTGTTTAAGACATTGATTGCTTTAATTTATACTTAAAATTTGACTAGAAAATGAGTAAAGAGGATAAGTTTATTGTTTATTAAAATAATAACATATCAAAAAAATTGGAGTTGACTGAAAAGACCAAATACCTAATTCATCGTATTTTCTTGAGTTCTTTGTTAATAAAGTTCAAAACCAGAATTATGTATAGAGAGCTTTAATGTTCATACTGTCAAGTAATAGAGATTTTAATGTGTCATTGTACTATCATCGATATGAACATAAGGCGTGGAGCACTCATTTCAACAAATAATCAAAATTATGTATATTTCTTGAAAGTTCAAAGATTTTTTTGAACCAAAGAAGTCAAGAAAACTTTTTACAGGACATGAAGGCCAAGTAAAGCTTTGGCACAGACAAACTATACACCAGGCCCACAGCCTCCAGGTCGCAACCCTATAATGCAAGTGTTCTATCTCTAAAATGGTTAAATTTGAGATATTTGGTGTTTCCGTCTATTTAGAAAGCATATGGTTCACCAGTGGTGAAATTGAGACTACTATATAATGACTGAGGAGGATACAACAAACTCAAGTTGTCATCTAGTAACATTGGTTTTATACACATGGTCAAACTTCAATGCTATTTTATACAAAAGTGGAAAATTGGACATAGAACACTTGCATTCTCGGGTGAAGAGGTTAAAATGGCTCCTTGGGAGAGCTTGAGACCTTTAACACAGGGATCGCCAGGTGCCATCAAGGAGCCTAAAAAAAAGCTCATTTTAAACATGGTTTCACTAGAGAAACAACACCAATATCCTTTGGCCGGCTTCCACAAAGCTAGGCTTAGCGACCCAAAAACCTATTCATATAATATTACAACTAAAATGGTTTCTTTATGACAAACATATTAAAAGTCGTCTAACATGAGCACATTTAGGAGTGCTTTTATCACTGAGCATTGGCACTAGCGACCCCCAGTGTTCCTAGACTCAACCAAGGTCAAGGAGCGCGGTAAACCTTCACAAGGCCGAGGATCTGGTGTATACCTCTTCTGTAACTTTGAGTTAAACAATTAATAGTAATTTAAAATAGGGCATGGGTATAACTCAGGCTTTGTAGCTCCTTTAACAAATCATGTTTATTGCAAATATCAGAAGTACTTGAGGAATTTAATGCAGAAAACAGGCAGGGAACCTGACAGTGGCAAAAAGTTTTCTCATTAGAAACAATCATATCCGAAGCCAGATCCCACATCATTCATATATATTCATTAAGCTGTCTAACAAATGAATGAGTAGTGTATAATAAATAGTGAAAGAATGAAACATTACAGGTTTCATTGATAAGGCCGAGCACTGTGTGTTAAAAGAAAAGGCTGAAGTTCTGTGTATGCTTTTTAAATGAATGCTGTTAGTAATAACTCTAAAAAATTTCCTACATTAAATTAGTTGCTGAATTTAAATATAATAAATCATCCTTCTGAAAAAAGATAGTTAAGTCTATTAAAATTCTTAGTCTGAGAACATAAAAAAAAGCGTACAGTGCACAGCAAAGACTTCTCTATTTTGTCTCAAAATAATAATTTACTAAAAATAACTCTCAAAGATTTGTGGTTTGTGAACTGAAATAATATACATTGTTGCAGAAACACTACACAATAAGAGCATTGATAAAAAAATATACACTGTTACAGAAACATGGAGAAAATAGGAATATTTATGTACACAAAAGAGCTTAACACTCAATTCCATATTTCAGAGTACCTTGAAATAAAATACATGTGTTTGATTTTAGGTCATAAACTATTGGCTTTAAAAATTATATTCCATATTAAAGTATTTTTATTTTTTATAGTTCTAGAAATTTTTCCATGTTAAGTTATATCCTATCTCAAATAGTTGCAGAGATTTGACTGTTTTATTATCACATACAAAAATAAGTTTCAGAACATAATCAGAAACTTCAAGAGGTCTCGTTTACATAAAGTACAGGCTATGAATGACCCAAATAAATTATACATCAAAGTCATAAAAATCCATGTTATAAATAAACACTAAAAGGTATCATACACAGTAAGGCCAACTGACCAACAAACAAAAACCTTCAATTGAGTTAGGCGCTACTATACAACTTATTAAACAATGACTAAAATTGGAAATCTTTACTTCTTTAAAATACCTTTAAAGTCATTTTCATGGAGAAATGAAAATTAACATTTTGTTTATCATGTTAACCAATGTCCTCATATAAACGTTAATCAAAATCGTTAGAACGGATTTTAAGAAAATTGATTTGCTTTCGTTTTGCCCTAAACTACCACCCTTAATTTTAGGGTTATATATCAAATTCCAAAAAAAACACCCTTGGGGGGGACGGGACCTTATGAAAACCCTCGACACCAAGTGTTTGCCTGATTGGTAAAATGGTTTCGGCTCTAGATCGATATATAAACACACAGACGGCATTATGAAAATCACTTTCTAGGTTTCAGGGGGTCATTAAATGTAAACATTTATCAAAAGATCGAGTATTTTGAAACCTAAACATAGGTTACCTTTTACAAGCCTATTAACCCTATAAAGCCAGCAAACATATTATACAATACCCATAACATCATTCTTTAGTTTGAACAAAATATTTGTATTGATTTGACAAGGTAAGTTGAGTGGATTAAAAAGTATTTCTTAATGTCATGTCATACTCATTCAACTGACTTTTTATTAGTCATAAGTAAGTCAGTGATTTTTTTAGTAAAGCTTGTAAACTTTGTCCTGGCTATCCAAATTTTATAGGTACAACTTAAAGTTTATATTTTCAAAATAACTTCTTAAATTCAAATGAATACAGAAAGTTTCCCAAAGTACATTTACACACACCTTAAATAAAAAAGTAGATGAAAATATCATCCAATTATTAATACAGCCTAATGAAAATTTTATTGTCTTTATTGTCAATAAGTTTTTGTTAAGTTAAATTTTATAGTGATAATAATAAGCAATACTTCTATCAAAAAGTGGAGTATTTAGAGGATTTATATAACTGTGGAGGACACAGGCTAGAAATCGTTGATGATCCTGCAACCTATCCAGGCTAGTTTCATATTTGTCTCTATAAAGAATAAGGGTAGGAATAAATAAGGTAGCATTTAAAGAAAATGTAGCCGCATTTTTAGAGGGAGAATGGTATTACATTGAAGGAAAATAACCCTAATTTTACTTAACCAGTATCTGAACCCTAATTTCCTTGCCTCTGGCAATCAAGTCCATAGCAAAATTGGTGCCTAAGACCATATGACCATCTTTACAAGTATATGAATTCTATAAAATATATACAAGATGATGTTTATAAAATAATTTCCCTGAAAATTGTTTTAAAACTTAACTCTTCAATGTCATGGCCTAGTGCAGTGGTTCTCAAACTTTTTTTAACCTATGAGAACTGCATGCTGGTTACTGCCCCCCACCCCAAAGTTAAATTTAAGAATAATGCTGAAATCATCTATGAAAACATTATTTTTCATGTTATATTATAGGGCAAAACTAAATAATTATCATGAATGTGATCAAATAAAATTTTATAAATTTTGATTAATTTCTTTCAAGAAATTTTAGTGAAAATATAAGTACTTACCCAGGTAAAATAGAAATACAAATTAAAAATAAAGTCAAACAGTTTGATTTAAACATAAATATAATAATAAATATACTTTTAAAGACCTGTTAAAAGTCCCAAATGTGTCCTCACTTCTGATTAATGGCTGCCTTGAGCTTGATGAGTTTAAGTCTCAATTCATCTTTTTCACATATTTTTAGTTTATTCTTAGATTTTGACAACGCTGCACAACGCTGAAGCCCCTTTCCACTAAATACACCGAGGGAAAAGCTAAAATTAGTAATTTAACTTCCTGCCAGAGAAGAGAGTAAAACTTTCTTTCTTTTACCTAAAAAAACTCATTTCCATATTGTTTGAAAGGTGTATGGGCCTCACAATCATGTTGTATGTCTGTTAACTGCTCCTGCAAACTTGTTTTAAAGTCTGTTGCATCCACTAAAAATGGATTGAATACCCAATTTGGTATTTCAAGGGCACATAGGTTTTTAAAATCTAATTTGCATGTCTTCTTTGAGCTGTTTAAGGTGAGAACAGAAGATTTCTAAATCAGTTTATGGGAGTGCATTCTCAATTGCAATAACATAAAGACAAGGAAACTGATATAACTCATGATGACATAAATTACTTTTAAGAAGGTTCAGCTTAGCGATAAATGCAGTGAGTATTCCTTTGGCTTTAGTGAAATTCATTTTGTACTCTTTTAACTTTTTATTTACTTCATTGAATTTATCACACACATCTACGATATAGGCTACATCAAGTTGTCATAGTTTAAGTATATTGCTAAGATTTGGGTCAATGGGTTTAAGAAACTCAATCACAGTATCAAAAAGGCTGTAGAAACGCAGGAAACAGTTTCCCCTTGACAGCCACCTCACTTATGTGTGCAGGAGTAGGTGTTCAAATTCTTCATCATGTTCTTGACAAAGCTGGCGAGACGGTCATTCAAATAATGTGACTTTATTTTGATAACAGCATTGATGACATAATGCTGAGATTCATGCAAGCTGTCACTTAAATGTTTAACAAACAGACGACGATGTATGACACAATAAATGACAAAGATGGCTTTTTTTTAATGTATGATAAGTCCACGATGTTGACCAACCATGGATGCACTCCATCTGTCGCACATGCAAGGATATTGGCAAAGGGAAATATATTTTCCATTGAAAAATGTTTCCACAGTTTGAACTATAGAAGAAACTTTAGGTGTCAGTGCTTAGACTTTTGGCCAATAACAGTTTTTCTTTTATCTTGTCATTTGCATTAATAAAACAAATGTAAGCTAATAATAACACTTCGTTATCTCTAAGGGTTGACTCATCAATCTAAATAACAAACTGGTTATTTTTTAAGACGTTGCAAAGTGTACTTTCAACATCATAGGCTATCTCATCAATTCTTTTTAATACAGAACTATTACTCAGAAGAATTGATTGAGCGATGTTACTTGTATCAGGCCGCAGCATAGTATTGACAATTTCTTTTAGAACAGGTAAAATGAGCGTTTCCCCAATCTTGTGAGGCTTGCCACACTTAGCTATTAATAAAGACCCTTTAGAATAGACAAGAAGTCCCGTGCCAGAATTCAGTGAACTTTTTCTAAATAAACCACTTACAATAGGTCACTTCTCAAATTTTGCATTCAGATTTAGGAAGAATGTAATGGGTTTGGTTGTTTTATCAAAATGAATTTTTTAATCGTGAAGGCTTCATGGCTTCTTTGGAAAATGTATTTTCACAAATAAGGAACATGTGTAGTTGTGTTGGTAATGGAACAAATCCGTATTTTAAGTATTCACTTGAATACTGATGACATTTATTCTTCTCAGCCATATTGAGAATCTTTGTTTTTAAAATATTGTGAAAACTCTATAAAACCACAAATTTAGTACACAATTTAATTAAAACTAACATTGCTTGGTAATAAATGCATCAAACACACGCCACTCAATGGTCAAACATAACTACGTTGTTGCATTGCCGAATGGAGAGTCAATGAGTGTCTGAGACAGTCTGACCTATTAAGTATTCAATACGGTGTAAGGGTAACCAAATCTCTGATGACTCACACCCCTCTTGGAAATGCTATAATGCCAGAGGACAATACAGTCTCATTTGGAAGAGAAAAAAACAACAACATTAAAACCTAAACACCCTCTCTTACACCCCCCCCCCCTGAAAAAAAATAATCAAAAACACCCAATGGAGGGCGGTAACGCCCAGGTTAAGAACCCCTGGCCTAAAGTATTTATGCAAGTTCTAACTCTATGTACATATGATAAACTTATTGGACTTATATTGTGAGAGCTTTGAGATATTTTTTAAAACTTTTTTTGTTTAATTATTTATTTTAGACTATACAGTTTAAAAAAAATATTTATTTGATCATTTTGTTGTAAATTTTAAAGTTATCATCCCGCCATCCTCATTTTTGAAGACAATACAGTGTGATTATTTAATTTTAATGGTTTTGTCATGTGCATGCCTAAGGGCAGTATTACTATGTAATATTTGTTTAATCTAATATTTGTTGCCATTTTTGATAAAAAAAAAATTATTGTGTAATTAGTCATTGCATTTGGTCATATTTCTTTTAGAGTTTCTATGATATTAAAAAAATGGACAAATATAGTTTAATTTAATTTGCAGCAACTGTGAATGCGATTGTAATATTTCATTGTTGCTTAAAACTAAAATAAAATCTGTGAAACTACTGTAGTTTGACTATGGGCTTCGAGACAAAATTCAAGCAGAACTAACAGCTGCCTGCTAAAAGAACTTACAATTGAAGATTCAAAATCATATCAAAAAATATTTATGACTGACCTATGAAACTTCTAAATATTTGGTAACAAGGTGTTCCATTAATTAATAGAGTTGAACTATGAAACTTTTAAATATTTGGTAAAGTTGCTCCATTAATTAAAAGAGAAAGTCCAAATTTACGTTCATAATGCATAATTATATTTTTAACTGTCTTGCATGTCCAGGCTAATCTTTCAGTCATTTTCTCTTTTCAAATCTTAGAACATGTTATATAGGCCAATCTTTGATAAAGGATTTGTAAAATATTTTCTTTTATAAAAGATCTTCGATGAGTCGTCAAAGTCTCATCATATTTCTTTGATCAAAGATCTTTTATCATAGAAATATGACATTATTATACTGCTTAAAAAACATTGTATGTACATGTACTTAATAGAGGTGTTTAGCACAATGCATACTGCTATGTTGAGTGTTGACAAACAAAACTAAAATGGAGTGTATCCAAGATTGACTATCTTGGTATCTTAGTTTCTCAAGGGAAAGTGTGCATATCCCCCCAACTCGTGAGGTTTTTGGAGTTTGGTTGCATTTTTTGGAAGAGTTATGCTTAGTTTGACATTGATGATGTCTACTCATTTGTGCGGCTTAAAAAAAACAAAAAAACATTCTATCTGTGTGGAGTTTCACTGTTACCAAAGATTATGAAAATTAAAAGTTGGGTATATCCCATCCTTTTATCTTCAAGTCTATGCATAGAGCTGTGTCAAAAAAATATGGGTCCCGGGTTCGATTCCCGTGTCCAAGTGTCATTTTTAAATTTTCAGAATATGATATCTAGATGGAGTAGTCCTCACTTAAAGCATAAATAATAGCTTTGGCTATTTAATTTATAACATGTAATATATTATACTGTACAATACTACAGTACAGTACAACTGTACCTATAATATTCGACAATGTACTGTGATTTAGCCTTGTTTAGTAAACATGACATAGTAAACATGCATCTTATGCAAGTTCATTCGTAAGACTCTACACTATCTCAGTCCACGTTAGGTCGAGTTTCAGAGTTTAAATCAAAATGAGGTAACCAAAATCACATGATGGAGAGAAATTACCATTAATTTAATATATCCATTCGATTGTTTCTATGTCATTAGATTTAAAAATTAAGACAAGCAAAAATTAGAATCTTTACATTCCAACATAGCTACTAAACTGTTTCCTAGTTTGTTTTTAGAAGGGGGGAAAAAATTAAAAAAATAAAATCAAATTGAATATAAAAGTGTATTTACCACCAAATTAGGCTATTTGGAGTTGAACATTCAATAAAGTGAAAGTAAAATGTGTGCTGCAGTAGGCTACTTTAATATGAACTAGTTTTGAATAATTAGATTAAATATGTTTTGTAATAATAAAAATAAGATTCCTAAAAAAATTTGTTGTATTTCTTTATTGGAATTTAAAAGCATGTATAATATTCTGACATACCTTAGTTCGCCTTTTCTTTTCCTTGCGTTCATTGTTTGCGACAGCCTCTGTGCGGTAGCTCTGATTTACGGCATTACCATTTTCATCAACATTTTTACACTGCACAAAAGAAAGCTTTATACTAGTAATATATCTTTTTTTTCCAGCATAACAATAAATAATATAAGACTGTAATAAAATGCTTAAGTCAAATTCAAGTAGATTTGAAATTAATTAATTATCAGTAGTAAAGTTAGATTTTTAAAATGCTTTTAAATACAGTACAATGAAGACAACGTTTATATTGTCTTTCTGTAGAACATAAATAGTTTTTTCTAGTATTTATGATTAACTCGAGTTCATGAATTTTTGCAAGTGTATTTATGTATAAAATATAAATTTACATAAATGTTATATACACATAAAATAAATACATTTATAGTATTTTTTGGTTATCATCCTAGAATAATTAAAGAAAGAAAGGGTAATTATTTTGAGCAATGGGCTAGTGTCAAAGTAAAATAAAATTAACAGGTCTTATAAATAATTTTTTTTATACCAGAGAAATCAATCTTAACTATCCTTGTAATATTGAAAATTATCATATTATGAGTGTGTTTAGCTCTCAAAATATCTTTCTTAGTGACATATGTATTTTATTATTTAAAATCAATGTTTCTAAAAGTCCACTTCACTATAAACTTCTAGTCAAAAGCCTAGTAAAATTAGTCATTCTGTAAGTATTTATTCATCACTTAGAGCTAAAGTGGCCAAAAGCCCAAATGAACCAAGATTATTCAATGTTTTTTTTCAATTTTTTTAAGGGTGGAAGTTTAATGGATTTTTTTCCAATGAATACAGAATAGAGTCACAAGTTTTAATGTCTGGCCAGATATGAAAACAAAATGTATTGTGCAGTTAAAAAATATAATTGTAGTTTATAGTAGATCAAGTCCTTGGCATGTCATTATAATCCTTTATTTTACAGTTTTATTAGTTTTATGCCTTTTTTTGCGAGTGACTTTAAATGCCAACAAGTTTTATATTAATTATTTGGTTGTATATTTTAGGGGAGAATGATATTTTATAATATCTTCCAACATATATTAACAGTGGTGATTAAACTGCAAAAAGTAAATAATGTAATATGGATTTTTTTTATTATATAGAATTTCATTTTAACCTAAAAATTTTCTTATATGGTTATTAGCTAAAATATTAAAATCTATTTGTCATTTTAATTACAATTAACAATACTAGATTATGCTTGATATTGATTAAATGTTTTGTATATTATGGTAAAACAAATACTTAATGGTTATATTGAAAATATTATATATTATAGAATTAAGAAGGCTAAAGGGAGACCAAAGAAAGTATCCTGCTTTGATGGTTGAATGGTCTAAGGTGGGGGTTCTCAAACTTTTTAACCTCCGGAACCCTTTACAAACCCTACAAAAATTGTGGAGCCCCAAAAAGATTTTGTCTAAGATGGTATAAGCTATTGATATTTACATCGAGAAATTTTGTAAATATTTATTTATAAATTTATTAGAAACATTACACTTTTTCTTAAAAAACTGTTTAAGTGATAAGAGTGGCATTACTTAGTATTAGTGTAAATCTCTCTAAAATCTGGCTTAATAGGTTGGAATTGTATGTCATCATCTGATTTAACGTGTTGCAATATTTTGTTTTGGTTGAAGTGTATTAAACAAAAATCAGCCCTCAAATATTCTAATGTTTTGAGGAGAACCTAAAGGTGTCTTGAGAAGCTGCAGGGCTCTGAGGAGCATACTTTGAGAAACAGTGGTCTAAGGCATCCTGTATAATAGACTAGACTGCCAATGACTGTGAGCAGGGTTCAAATTATGGTCCTGTGTACTGAGGGCAGTGTTTCCTAAATGGTTTTCCACTCTCCCTTCATGCAAATATGGGAAGAATTTTTCTAAATTTAAAATGATTCATTCTTTAACACACTGACATAATTAGTTTATACAAACAATAAATTTAAAGATTGAATTAATTGTCTAAATTAAAATAAAATGCTAAAATTATAAACACAAGCTACTAAAGTCCATGTTGGTTCATTATATACAGATTACTTAAAAATGGGTGTGCAGAGCTCTATGATATTGTAGTACTCATTAAAATGATTAAAAATGCCTTAGTATACAAAGTTCTGCAAACTAGCTCAGACAGAAACACAGGTAATTCCGGCATTTGGTAATAAAAAAAAAGTTTTATTTGGGTTTATATGTCGCAAATAGTTTACCTTGTCACAAAAATAGGTGTTCTACATGTTGTGTTTACAATTCCACACAAATTCCACATCTATGAATCAGACGGTATAGTGCGTTTTGAAAAATCCCTGGCTTTATTCAAATTGTTTGACAATCACTAATTTCAACTCACTGTTGTCTTTTGTATAATTTATTGGAGATAAAAAAACACAAACTCTTTAACTTTTCCGAAACAAATAAGACCAGAGGATTAAGGTCAGGGGAGGAGGCAATGCTATGGTTAGGTTGAGGACCTCTTGTTGCATGACCCCCACCTCACCCCATAATACAGGGGCCAAAAGAAAGATAGTGAGTAAACTGCACTATGTGATGAAAGCAAGCGGCTTTGCACAGTGAATCCATACACAATAATGTAAGTGATTTGATGTGCAGTACCACAAATTTGAACCCTTAGAATTCAAGATGGTGGCCGAAAAACATTTCTTTCATAACTTTTAAATGGTTGGTTTTTTGAAAATAGTTTTCAAACAAAGAATGTTTTTCAGTAAAGTCTCTTCAAAAATAGCTATTTTTATCTAACCTGGGTCTAAACCCTGATTTGCGATCGCTACTCGAAAACTGTCATATCAGCAATTTTTGTAACAATAGGTATGATTCAGTGAAAAATAATGTGAATTAAGTTTGTACTCAAATACACAATATTTAAAAATATTTTCCATATATTTTCTGCTATATATAATTTATTATTTTATTTATATTTGTTGTTGAACTCATTATTCTATTTTTATGTACCAGCTGTCTTTTCCTTGTAATTTACATGATTTCCTTTCAGTTTGCAGGTAAAAAATGGCCCAAGAAAATAAAAAGCATGGGTTGTAGCTACTTCTCCCATTGGACTTCATACAATACAGGATGGGTCAAGATTTTGCTTATGACAGTTTCCAGAAACAAGAAACTTGAATTGTCCAGCAAGCAATTTAAATAAATCACAAAGAAACACAAGATAAATTTCTTTGGCCTCAGCGCTAGAAATTCTTTGTCACTTCCATATTCTTCCTTCAACTAAGCTAGTGGAATGCCTTTATAACGGAGGTAGCATACAAAAACTTTATGATTTCAAGGCAAGGCAAGCCAAGTGGCACAAACCATGTATCTTAAAATGCTCAGGTCAAAGACTTAAAAGTTTGAAATATCACGTGTCCTAATGGCATGTAAAGCAGCTTATGATGTAATAAGTACTTCTCCACCAATGAAAAGTTGCTCTTTGATTTATGAAAGCCAAGCTTCTTTCTTTTTCCACTCCATCACTAAATCTTCTGATAAAAACATTTGCTTGCTAGGAACAATTTGGAACAGGTGGTTGATATTTACTTAACAAAATTGTACTGTAGTACAGTTTTCAGGAAGCTGAAGTACACTTTGCTTTCTATTACCTTGAACATCTTGACATGATGTAGATAATACTTGGTCTTAGCCTGATGCAACTTTAGATTGGAGCTGAAAAAGTGATATGCTAGTACCATTGAATAAGCCTTGTGAAGTTGTACATCTTGAAACATGGCCCACATTGTCTAATTTTGCAGCTGTAAAGACTCAAGTTTTCAAAACCTTTGGGCACAAAATATTTTTTCTATTTCTGTCACCAATTCACACAACTCAGATGTAACTTTCATTATGTGGGTGGACGAAACATGGATACCATAACTGTGCAGTTCATCAATTCGTTTATCGTTCCTGTGTAGTCTGTAGATTGATCTGGCTGTGTTACACCTCTATCAGGAGGAACATGACTTTCATACAGAATACGATTTAAAGATGTCATAAGAGCTCTTTTGTTGACATTCCTGGCTGAATTTTCCAATGAAAGATGAAGGTGTTTCAGAAATTTTCTGTCTTAATTTCTTCATAAAATGATGAAATGCTAGTGCGTCTTCATCAACATTTTCAAATGAAACATCTGCATGAATATTTGTTGATTTCTTCATTAATATATAGTCTAACCCGGACCTGTTTTCATTAGTTGTGGAATATGTGCGAGAATTTTTCCATGAAATCTCTAACTGTGAAGACATTGCAGGTCTTAGGCAGAAACTTCAATGAATTGGGCAAGTTTCTCCTGATACATTTGAATGAAGTCAGTGTTCTGATGTTTCATTTTCAATCTTAGATTAGTATAATTCAGAAAATCAACAAAAGTAAGGGATCCATACATAGCATTTCCCGAGTGGCCTACCAATTTAGAGAGCATGCATTGATTGTAAGCTTGAGTTAAGCAAAACTTGTGTTAATTTTATTCTTTGGTAACCAGATCTCCTGCACTGACTGTTGATGGGATTCTAAGGTGCTTGAATAGTCCATCTGTTTCTACACAATGAAGGGGTTTATTCCAGAGTTGAGGTTGACAACAAATAAAACAAACATTTTCCTGTTTTTGAACAAGAGATAACTTAGCTCTTGTTTGTTACACAGCTGAATGAGGGTTGGTCATTTACAATTAAGCTTAGTTGATACTCCATAGTTTTTCGTTTCTAACTTTAAAGTCTTTGACCTGAGTATTTTAAGAGAAATGCTTTGTTCCACTTGGCTTTCCCTGAGATTAAAGTCTTTTTTATGCTGCTTCCCGCATCAAGGCATTCCACTGGGTTAGTTGAAGGGAAAATATTGGAGTGACCAAGAATTTCTAGCGCTGAGACCAATGAAATGTATCCTGTGTTTCTTTGCGATTTATTTGACTTGCTTGCTGGACAGCTCAAGTTTCTTGTCTCTGGAGGCTGGCATAAGCAACATCTTGACCAATCCTGCATCACATGAGGTCCAATAGGAGAAGTTACTGCACTTACCCGTACTTGTTTATTGTCTTGGTCCATTATTTACCCATAAACTGAAAGGAAATCATATAAATTACAAGGAAAAGATGAATCTAGTACATAATAATAAAACTAAATCAACAACATATATAAATAAGATGATACATTATATATAGCTATAAATATATGGAAAATATTTTAAGCATTTAAACCAGTCAAGGGAACTATAGTCTAGTAAACAATATTGTGTATTTAAGTATAAACTTAATTTACATTATTTTCACTAAATTATACATATTGTTACAATAATTGATGTGACAGTGTTTGAACAGCGCTTTCAACTAAGAGTTTAGATCTAGGTTGAATAAATAGAGCAATTTTTGTAGAGAATTTAATGTTGATGATCAATAAGGAATACATGAATACAATGCCTGTAAAAGTATACCTCACATAGGGTAGTCATTTGTCACAATATTTTTTGTGTATGACTTGCTACAATGAAGCAGATAGTTTGGATTATTAGGTTGGTGGGTGGTGATCAAAGATGTAAGAAATATATTGTAAAAACCAGCAACAATAATGAAGGGATGTTACCATAGACACATTTAAAGAAGCTTTTATCTTTACCCTATGAAAAATATTGTATTTACTCCAGTGCATATAAAATGTTCACTTAAATACTTATACTTAGCACAACGTCTTACTATACGTTCAGGTTATGTACTAATTATGCTAATGGGTTAGGAAATAGGAAGAGTGAATATAGAGGAAGTGAACTCGCATTTGTGTGGAGGGAGAGTAGAAAATCATTTGGGGAAACCACCCCAGTTCACCCAAGCGATATTCGAACCTCAATCTTCCCATCCTCTACAGTCTAGCTCAACAAAAAACTAGTGCGTTAGCTAACTACGTCACTGAGGCGGGTAATTGAACTTAAGCTTTTATTCCAAATGTCATCATAAGTTTCTATGACTTTTTTTTATAAAATGAATATATATTTGGGTCATTATTTATTCAGTCCATTGAGTTCAAATAAAATGGCTACGGTTATTATCTAGAACATAGAAAAAATTTATTGATTTTACAGAGTAGAATAGCTAAGAGTTTCCACTATTTTCTTACTACAAAATTCTCACTATTTTCCAGGAATGAAGGAATGACCAATTTTAATGACAACTTAGATTGAAGTATAAAGGAGCGAAATTTTAATTTTCATCAAGTTGATAGTGTGAAGTCATGAAAATTATGCTTAAAACAGGATGATTTAGGCTTGATGGGAAAATTTATGCTGTAGTTTTTCAACTCAATGTTTCAAAGTGGATAATACATGTCTTCCTTCATTTTATCTAAAGGCCTACTGCATAGAAAATTCTCACATATTATTGTATTTTCACTGGACTTTGAGAAATTCCCATTTTTCCTCATTTTTTCGAGACACTAAAATTTCCCTTTATTTACCTCGTTTTCCTGTTGTGTGACAACCCTGTAGCAATGTTATTAGTATTTACTCTATTGTAAAGTAACTCCTAAATTTAAAATTGGTTTTCTCACCCAATGGGGTCTTTTATGCTTAAATGAATACTAACAGTTTATCTAGGCTAAAAAAAATGTATTTTGATTTTTTTCTATATTCCACATGATATTTGATTTGTTATTTTACCATTTTCTCAAGTTCTCAATTAGGTTATAACGAAGCAATAGTTTAATTGCAGGTAGGGTAAAAATATGTGAAATGTCTAAGTTTGTGTTTATATATGTCAACATGATCATTCAATTATATTATGGAACTTGTGTATAAGCACAAGATGTCAAAACAAAAAACAAATTATAATTAAAGGTTTACGACAAGAGTAAAGAAAACTTGTGTTGGGCATTCTCATGTGTGGATATAAATACTAAAAACTTTATAAAAAGTATTTTATATTATTAACTTATGTCTAGATGTAACTACATTTATATTTGTTGTTCTCTGGTCATATCAAATTAGATTTACGGTTCCTTGAGAGTAAGGGCTGGATTTGTGCATTGACCTATATAGAAATATATCTTAAGGAATGAATCTAAGACCATTCAATAGGTGGAAAGTAGCTTGTACCGTGTAGCGGACGATCTTAAGTGTGGAACATCAAGAAAAGGGGAGAGATATGTTTGACTGTGTGTAGGGGGGAGAAATTGACCAGCAGCTATACAGCTACACACCATAATATAGGGCAGACACATCCCCTCCCCCCTCTATTTGGTGCAAATGATGTTTGCAATTGAGTAGAAATGTAATAAATCAAATATTTTGTATGGATAACTTTTCTTTTTGGGAAAAGAGTTTGACTGTCTCAAATCCATTTAATAAACAACCACTAAATCAATGTAAACCAAAACATTTTCCAATATACCTTAGAATGTTACAAACTGGAAAACCCTTTATCCATGTTATCAATAAATTATAATTAATAAAAAAAGTCATATTTTCCTTCTATTGAAAAATTCAAGAGATTTACTTGAACATAAGGCTAAAAATTGGGCTGGGGGAGGGACATGGTAAACTGAGGCACAACACGTATCAGCCAACAGCAAAGAGAATTTATTAATATTGAATGACTCTAGAAGCTATTTATGGTAACTTATAACAGAAGTTTTAATAATTTAAATGCTATAAATGAATCACATAGTGTTTGGTTTGTTAAATAACATATCACTCATATCTGCTATGTGTATACACTGCTCTTTGGCTCATAAACAAAGTACTATGAAAATGTTATTATGTGTTTAAATATGCCCAATAGATATTTACTGTTCTAAAAATATATTGGGATCTTCCTTTTACAGAAATTAAAGCTAACAGAACATTTTAATTCAATTAGTTGAATGATTTTAATTTTTGAAAGATATATATTATTGTAGGATCCGATCTATGATATGTTCAAGACTAGCTAGAAGCTATTTGTCTCAATACATTGACTAGCCAGCTTTGTCAGTTCAAATCCCAGGATTGTGTGAAATCAAGTGTGATATGAAAGATTTTGAATTCTCCATGAAGGCGGACCCAGTTGTTAATTGACCTAGATTTGTGTTAGGAGCCTTAAAAACCCTAATATAGTTAAAACATTAGAATGGTAGTGACTTGCCAAAAATAGTTTTATTATGTTTATTTAAAAAATTTTAAGCAGTAAAAAAGTATTAATTTTAAGAACATTTTAAGTTTTTTTGTGGGAGAATGTGGGTTTACCGGCTATAACCAATATAGAAAGGTGATATTAATAATGTTAGTTGTGTATATACATTTTTTTTTCTTAAGAAATAAAATAAATTATGGCCAAAATTAAGAAGAGGGAAGGGAGGTGTTTAAACCTCCTTTAACTGCTCAAGCTTTAATAAAATTATCCTTCAACTTATTTCAAAGTATTTAAGACATGGATGACTGCAGAAGTACATTGGAAATTTTCTTAAATTTAAAAAAAATATAAACGAAGGTGTTATTTTAAAATTATTAGCTTAAAAGTAGGAGTTTTAATATTTTCTTGAAAAGATAATTCATATGATATATTAATTTAACGAGATAACAAACACTTGTGTGTACATACAAAAATGGTGCTTTCTATATTCATTCGTTGTTTCTTTACCCATTTCAAACTTAAAAATACAATGAATATTTAATAATAATCTTCTTTGTACACTTCATTTACAGTGAAAGCAAGTAAGATAAACTTGCTACCTTTCAGGTTTAAAATATTTTTTTATAAAACACACATACTAATTTAACAGCACATTGCCTAAGTTAGAAAAGTCAAACGATGAACACAACAAATAAAAAACATACACAAATTAAAAGAAGACTGTTGGAATGATGCAAGAGTTTAGCAATAAATAAAAGATACAAACAAACACTGTGTTAAAAAACCATTCCTAATATAAAACCAGGCTTTTTAGTTCTTAGGTAAAGGTAAATTTGACAAGGATTTATACTATTAACTAAAATAGAATATGAGAACACGCTATTAAATTCATTATATATAGTAAATAATAAATTATGTAATGTAAGCTAGCATTCTGAGCTCAATGAAACATTTCTACAAAAAGTTAAATAGTAAATTTTACATTAAGTATTTCATTTATTAGAATTTATTTTATTTATTATTATTATTATTATCACCGCATCTTACTACCCGTTCGGGTTATACGCACTTACGCTAATGTGTAATGGTAGGGTGAGTGAGATGAAATGGAGGACCTACAGTTTAACGTGGAATCCGAACCACGGTGGAGGCCTGGCATTCCACACATTCACTTATTGTATTTGTTTTCCTTTTAAGTTACAGGGAAAAACAAAGGAATGTAATTTAAAATGGTTGCAACCGTAATATTGTGAAGTATTAGGATTAATTTCCAATCCTAATTTTGTTTAATGTTTTAATTAAGAACAATATATTTATTTATACTGATTCCAAAAATATATTTATACATAAAGAGTGTCCGCTATCGTATATTAATAAGGGAAAAAAATAACGGCTAAACAGGAGGCAAAGGATGTAAGGAGGTTAGAGGGAAGCATATTATGTCCGAGGGAGGTAGTGGTGTATGTTATAGAGGGGTAGGTGTGAGTGGAAGAGGGGTAGGTGTGAGTGGAAGAGGGGTAGGTGTGAGTGGAAGAGGGGTAGGTGTGAGTGGAAGAGGGGGAGGTGTGAGTGGAAGAGGGGTAGGTGTGAGTGGAAGAGGGGTAGGAGTGAGTGGAAGAGGGGTAGGTGTGAGTGGAAGAGGGGTAGGTGTGAGTGGAAGAGTAAAGGGTGTGTGAATTCTTTTTAGGAATGATCAGTGATGAGGCAGGGAGAAAGATATTATAGTTTCGATGGAAGGGTCAAAATAGAGATGATGGCAGTAATAATTTTATTTGTACATTCTGAACATGTGGTTATATCCACTAACAATTTATGACTTAATTAGAACATACATTTCTACACACCAACCTCCATTTGACATATATTTTCTAAGTAAAAACCATAAATATTATAAACACAAACTAAAATATTTTGAGCACCCTCACCTGAGTTTTCTAGACCTATACTTTTTTACATCCACTACCGTATCCAGCCTAAGGCTTGGGTCAGTTTTTTATTCAAGCCATATATTTTCTACTACTGGTTTGCTAGGTGTTGTAGCTTCATATGCCTTATAAACTAACTTATGATTAGAACAGGCACAACATCAAGTCTCTGGAAGTTTATTCATCACTGTGAAAGGGTAAACCTAAACATTTAACCAATGATACATTTTTCGGCCATGCCAGGAATCAAACCCAGGACCCTAAGCTCAGTAGACAGACACACTACTGACTGATCTAAGATGTTGGATTTAGACCTATAATAGGTTTTTCAATTACTCCTACACATGGATGGAGGATATAAGTTTAGACAGTGGAGATTAATATAAAAATATAGCCTGCCAAAGCATCTTTTTAAGTTACTTTAGCTTTCCTTGGAACAGAGTGAACATCAATTTAATAATTAAAAAAATATGCATGGATAAGAAATTAAATAAAATCTATATAGGTCTCCCTATGCTCTTTAGCCTTGAGAGTAAAATGAGAAAAATCTACATGACGCGAAAATGATTTATCAAGAATCCAAACTCATTAGTGCTTGTTGCTAATAGCTCATTAGTACTTCAAAATATATATCGATACCGGTTCTGGTTCTTAGGTGATTTAATTTATGGGTTCCTCTTTCAGTTAGGTTCTGTAAAAAAACTCGATTTTGGTTATTTATTCAGGTTTGACTCCTTGCTTAAAATACAATTTTAAAAAGTAAGATTACACGAAGCTGCTAGGATATTGCAAGGGTCACTCCTCCCTCTGTTCCAAACCATCAAAGACTTGAATCCCTCCTTAACCAATATTATTTTGCCTGCATGAATAGCGCCAGCGTAGGTTATTTAAGGTTACAATCCCTTTATCCCAGGCTTCTAGGTGCCTGAACACATCACTGTATCAATTTATTGAGGGATTAAATTAATATATATATTTAAACCAAATATTAGAAGGAAACTACATACTGACATCTATCACAATGGAGACATAATTTAGGCCTGAATCAAAATATAGTTAAATAGCTGAAAACAAAATGAAGCTAACATAAGCACCCTTTTAGGCCCGAGCAAAAATAAAATCGGGAAAAAAATCCACAACAATATAATATTTATATACATAGTCTTTATATAATATGCCTTGTATGAGGACACTTCTCCCACATACACATACACATTTTATGATGGTCATCAAAACCATTGTCGTTTCTGTGAGACCGAGCCGAATATCCCACTCTGACCTGAGGACTATGTCGCACATGTAGCGGAACATGATGGCTCTCCAGTTAAAAGGTCAATTGGTCGGAAGTTACCTGTTTAGAGTCCCATGAGGTGAGGATGGTCTAAGCTTTGGTTGGTGGTGAACTGTTGTGTGATTTGGTGTTCCTTTACCCTAGAAATACCTTCCTGGAAATTAAAAACTCGAGGCTTTTGTAGTTTCGTTATGAACATTCACTCACGTTATGAATCCACATGCTCTTACAGTTAATTTCTGAGACTATCTGGAGCACATTACATGCACTAACACAACCGTAATGTCCATGCCGGTTACCCTACACCGACAAAAAGAAAAAACTTTTGCTTATGGTCAGTGTTCACCCCTGACAACAATGTACCCTTTAACCATTGTTTTCACCCTAACTTTTTATGTGTCATAGCTAAAAAAAAGTTTACAATACAATACACAACAAATTTGCTCAGAGCCTTATTTCCTTATAAGACAAATGACCCTGTGCAGGGTAAAAGAGAATAGAATAATCTAGCATGGTCAAACCTCACCAAAGAAGTCAGCTCATGCCGTTTGTGAATTATAAATGGGATTAACTATGTTTTTCTGCCAGATGCATAGTAAAAACAAATATGGTCACTACCCCGGCTAAAGAATCAAGTAGAAATGAGGAGTAACTAAATGTGAGGGCCAATCGAGGTCATTGTGGGGTTGGAGTTGGACCACACATATTAAAAGCATAGCACTTGCCCTTCACTGCTCAGATATTTAGGTCAGTTTAAGGGCATTATCTAATTGGGACATAGCAACAAGTTAAATAGAATTTTGCATATTAATGTATCTATATTTTATTCATTGATTTTTAAAGAAATAAACATTGAAACAAAAAAACTAAACTATTAATTAATTTTAAAAATAGTCTTACAGTGTCAAATAATTCTTTTTTTGGCTCTTGAAGAAGTCAATATATATTTTTTAATCATATACAACTCAATCTCTTTGGTTTATCTATGAAAAAGGCTAGTAGGAATCTTCCTGCCAAAATATAGATTAAAAAGTCTGTGGAAGAATTTGTCTATCTAGAATACAAAACAAGAAAAAGGAAATTTTAATATGCATTGATTGCTGCCCAGGTGTGAATAGTAGATTGTGTATACTCGTGAGAGGAAGAGGAGAAGTATTATCAATACATAAAAAAAGGCCTCACAGGGTGAACAACTAATTTTGGAATATACTTTGTAATCTGTTATTATTTTGTACATTGTGTCTAAGTGATACACATCCAGTTAACATGCAACCTGCTTTTCAAAATAATTTCAAGATCAATGCGTGGGAAACAGATTGTCTTGGTAGGCACGATACTATGTGGGGAGGGTTATACAAATGTATGTTTGTTTATGAGTAGGTTAATATTGTTTTGTTTAGTGATATTAGTATCATTCTGTTGGCGACCAATGTTTTAATGTCCTATTAGATTTGTTTTTCAGATCTTGCAGATCTTCGAAACCTTTGGAGAATGATTAATATAATTATTTTTTTAAGCAGTTTTGTGGCCGAGCTATAAGGGAAGGAGTGCATGATATTCATTTGATTGGTTTAAAATGGAAGTAATGTAAGTGGTTATATGACTTTGTATGTGGTGTTTATGGTTACATTATTTAGATTCAGAAATGTGGCGAGATAGTAATAAAGATTCAAAGTTAATATGTAGGTACTCCCAGAAATTCACAATTCCTCTCAGCTTTGCCAATGAAAGATTGCATACCATCCTTTGTGAAAACCATTTGGTTATCTAGTTGAATTCAAAGATTACCAGGCATTTTTGGGAAGATCTTATACAATTTATATTCTACCCATACATAAGCATAACTGTATGATTCTTGAACAGACCCCTTCGACTACATAATTAAGATACGATGATAGTTTGTGATATCCAGATGATGAAATTTCTTTTAAGAGAAAAAGGAGTATATCGTACCACCAAAATATTTATGGTGCGTTGCATAGCTGCTAACAGTATATTGTGACCCTGTAATTTTTATGCTGTGCATGTACACCTTGTTTATTCTCTTTATTTCAGTCTATCATTCAAATGCTTTAAATTAATGAGTGTACACCTTGTTTATTCTCTTTATTTCAGTCTATCATTCAAATGCTTTAAATTAATGAGTACTTAAGAGAGCTAGAGGATAATAAATAAGTTTTTTCACTACTCATTCATTTATACAGTTATGTACCAATTACATTAATGGTTTTAGGGTTAGGAAGGTTAAACCTAAAGAAAGTGTACCCACATTTGTATGGAGGGAAGGTGGAAAACAACTCTCAGTACACCCGACCAAGATTCAAACCTGATTTCATCATTGGCTGTTACTCTACATCTAGTGTAGCGCATTAGACCTTGCAGCCACCAAAGTGGGTAGTAAATAAGATAAAGAACTTAAAACTGCCTGCTTTTCTCTTTCTTTACTGAAACCCTAATAGAAAACATAATTTAAACATTAAATTTGTCATTTGAATTTGACTAGGATCTGTAAAAGTATTGAGTCCCATGATACTTAAGTCTAATTAGAGTTAAAAAATATTATAAAAGTACATTAAATAATAACTCCATTCGTAATAGGTAGAGTTGAACTTAAATTAATGAGCAAAGTCCTTCTATAGTTTGGTTCTCATCCGAGTTGGAATATATATTATTGTTCTTATTGTGCGAGGCAAGGTTCAAGTTATGCATAGTTTAATATATGTAAAGTCCTGTATTCAATTTCCGGCATGGGCGAAAAATTTATCATTGGTGAAATGTGGATTTACCCTTTCACAGTGATGAATTAACGGCCAGGGATTGGATGTTGTGCCTGTCCTAGTCTTAAGTTAGATTATAAGGGATATGAAGCTATGACATGCCTAGTAAGATGATAGTGGAAATATAGGGCTTGAATAAAAAAACTGACCCATACCATAGGTAAGGCTGGAAACAGTAATGGAAGTAAGAAAAGATTTTTAAGAGCGTAGTGGTTCAATGATACGTTCATGACAGATACAACGCAAGCTATTTTAAGAAGTGAATAGTGTATATAGGTTATACATTATGTATTACATTACATGTATATAGGTTATATATTTAACATAACATTACCTTGAGTTGGTAATATGTGAGATTAGAATCGAGAACATATGACAACCTTTATTTAATTTCCATAAAGGATTTCATATTAATGTGAAATATTTAATAAAATATAATTTTTGTTGAACTCTTAATCGATTGAAAATAAAGGTTTTCTTTATTTTAGTGTAATATAACAAAAATCAACATGTTATAATTATGATTTAAAGATTATGGAAAACTATGTTTAAATTCAATAAATATAGTAGTAAACGTTTTAAGAGAAACAATTATCTTAACAGTAGTCTAGTTCAGAAATGATAGTTGGAAAGAACAAATATAACCTAATTTTTGATCCAATAAATGCCACAACATATAAATATTTAATGAAGTAAATATTTGTGCAGTTTAAAAAACACATTGGTGGGGTCATGGATTAATTGCCAGGCTCATCTATCCTGGTTTACCGGTGACTGGGAGATTGGGATTTGATTTCCAGGGTGACGTTTCCTTTAATGTTTCCCACCTTAGCTCTATGCAAGTATGAGTTCATTTCCTCAAATTTCTACCTTTATAATTCCTACCATATTGGTGTAATTAAAAGGCTTATAAGTTGATAGGCATATGGGTGGTATAACGAATGCATTGGAAAAACAATTACTTATTTTACTAAACACTACATTTTACAATTTTTGCAAGCAAGATTTTACTTGTACATTCAAGATGACTTATTTGTAACAGTGAGACATATTAATAAAATTGTATTTTAAAACATGGAAAATTAGGAAAAAATTGACATTGAGACATTCAAATCAAATAATTAGTAAAACTATTAAGTATCAAGTTAATGTGAGGAAAAGGGCAAAAGAGTTGGCTTCAAAATTTACAGAAATAAGTATCGTGTGGTGCTATGTTTTTTAAACATTTTGCTCATACTCAAATTACTTTCAATTTTGTTAAATTTTCCTTTTTGCTTCTACTCATTTATTTAAAGAAATGTTGTCTCAACTTTTTAATCTTCCGGTCTTTAAGAAATCAAGATGATTGGCAAATATCCTTGCATTTTTAGATGTAAACGGAGGGTGGTGGAGGGAGGAGGGGCAAGAGTTCAAAGCCAGTCCTAAATGCAATTTTAGCTGATAGTTTGTCCAGCCACACCGTTGATGTATTTTTTCCTAGATTAAATCTTAATTGCAAAATTATATTAAAAAGTATAAATTAAATAAGATATTGTGACCATGTAATTTCAAGGTCATAGTGACAACAATATAGAGAAAATTATTAAAGTTTATGGCTATTTAATAAACTGTGTCTAACTAGTATAAGTACAGATGTATGAGGTAATGTTTGATTCGACAACATCTCTCTAGAATATTAAAATTAGAGTATGGGATACAGAGTTAGTAATAAAATGTGAATAGATGTGTATTCAAGTATTGTCATTTATACTTTGCTAATGCATAACCATTTCACTTACCTCACTATTATTTAAAAGTAGTGACTTATCAGGGTAGTATCTCATTCGAGTAAACTGGAGGGGACGTCCACAGTAGTTGTGTAGATTAGGAAACACCTGTTTGGTGGAAGGATATGTAATACGAGTTATTTTGCAACCTCAATACTTATACATAAGTGGTTTAGTGGCAATTTATTCTGCCTATAGAGTGAAATTTAGCAAAAAATCAATAGCCAATGTATACCTATCAATATCATTTTTAATAAATACAAAAGAAAAAAAATTAAATTTTGTTTAAATTTAAGCCAAATAAAATTATGATTCTCATTTAGAGATATTGTGTATCAATAAATTTTCAAAAAAAGATGTTAATTATGAATAATGTAAAGTTATGCCATACTCAATGGTGTGAGTCTGAAAGTAAGCTATATTGACTGAGCAACCGCTGTTGTTAGTGATGATAATGCCAACAATTTTGTGGGTAGAGGATGTCATGTGATCAGCACGAGCCCTCCAGCTATTTATCTCAGTTTTCTAAGATATGCTACTTTTTTTTATTCAAGTAGCTCCTTATTAGTCATCATAAGGCTAAGTTTGACCTTATTCCAGACCTACTACTTCAGAGATAAATTTTGGAAGCACCGGGGATTGAACCCAGGAACTCTGACTAGTAGACCACTGAGGCGATAAAAAGTTATGCCATACATTTGAAAACAATATGGCTCTGTTAAATGTGACAAATTAAATACATTTTTTGCAAGCATTTAACTGCAACTAGTACACTTCTTCCAAAAATCCTGTTAAATATTGAATGAATTTTGATGAATTTTTAGCATCATAAATTTTGTAACAACCATTTCAAAGTTAAAAAATGGTGTGCAGGTTTAGTTCTAAAATTGTATAGAGGTAAAATATTACAGTAAATTCTTAATTTAAGATACAAGAGTGAAGTGATGCTGAGAACTTCACATATTAAATCAAAATCAATCTTCCTACAATTCATTGCAACAACACAAATTATAGTCTAGTAATTAGATCATAAAATGAACTAGAAATAAATAAAAGTTAATGTAAATACACAATTTGTTAGTACTGTAAACTTAAAAAGATGTTAAAATTTATCTTTATTTTCATAATTTGAAAGGGAAAAAAAAAGAGATTCGACCAAATTATATTGCCATACAAAATAATAAAAAAAAACACAAAACCTGAATTTATAGATAAAAGTAAATTGGAAAATAGCTAAGCATATGTTCATGGATATTTTAGGGTCAACACATTTCTAGTTCATTACAAGTCTTTAAAGTTACTGAAAAATTATTTTTAAACTTTTTTGGTAGAAATAATCTTTTGGTATTTATTTTCCTTTGATGTAATTGGTGTAATATATATACTAGCTTACATTTCATAAATTTTGTGAATAAGAAACCCGAGCCGATCCAAAACATACAAATAACATTTTAGTTCAGATAAATGCAACAAAATACAGTTTTTAGATGTAGGTTTTGAAATAATCAACTTTAAATAATGGATAAAAGTTTGTATGTACAAGGCATCTTATTACATGGCCAGGATAGCTGCATTATTATACTAGTATTAAACTGATGAGAAAGTAGAAGTTTGAGGAAATGTATTATATTTACATGGAGGGTGATTGGGAAAAAATTCATGAAAAAATCACCTTACAACATCCCGCCAGGATTAAAAAACAGACGACCTCATTACCGGAAAACAAGAATGGACAAGAGTGACATCTTTGTTCATGTGCCCATGAGAATGGGTTTAGAGGTTTTTAAAATAAGATTTATAATTTATAATGTTCTGAATATAAATTTATCATGTTTGAAATGTAACATTTGGGAAGGATTATTGGAGAAATGCTGTATTTAGTGTCATATGGTTTTGGTTAATACACACATAAAAAAAGTTTAAACCTCTATTTAAATGAAAATAGTACAGGTATGACAGAAGATTGGAGAGAAAATCTATATTCTCATCAGATTTTATTTTCAAAAACCTAAAAGGCTTTTCAATTAAAATGTTTGTACTAATCTTGGGCAGTTTTAATGAGTGATATTTTATTGAAAAAGGAAGGTCAGCTCATATTTTGTGTTCAAGTGTCAATGAATTAAATGTAGAAACAAAAAGAACTAATAAAACTTGAATTCAACAATAATGACTTTTTCAATGTCAGGTTTTGTTGAGGTTAAATACAACTTCAAGTTAAGAAGTTTGCTACCTGTTTCAATGTTAGTTTATCAGATAGCCTTTACTTAAACTCCAGGTTCCACTGGTGTAGAGGTTAATGAGTAAACCACAAGTTAAATAGAAAACAGCATGGCCACCTTTCTTTTAGTCATCTAACTGTTCAAAACATTCCTGTGTGTGTTGTTGGATTTAGTTGAGAAAACAAATGTTTACTGATGCTATTTGATTCATATTAGGACAATGAAAACATATAAGCTATAGTATTTTAATAGGTGTTAAGGACATACACTTCGGCCATTAACTATTTAAAATATTTTGATGAGCTAGATTACGTTTAAACGTTTCGGATTGACAAAAACTAATGCCACCAATTTGTTAGGGCTTATTGGAAATCGTTTTGAAAGCTCAACAAACAGGTGGGAGCCTGAATGTTGGAAATTTATAAAATTAATATAAAATTAATCAAGGGTACTTTGGTGATTGAATAGTTTGGGCAATGGTATAAGTGTATTTTGGTGGCAGGTCATATCGAATGAAAAGTAAACCATTATCAATTTTTATTAATATAGTATCGCCTTGGGGATATAAAAAATCTTAGTTTAATTTTTAATTCACCTTTCAAGCACTTTAGAGAAAGTTCACAGAAAATAACATAAAAATAAGTACAGTAAGTTTGGATGAGGCTCAATAATATTAAGTGTGTTTTGGTTAGTTATGGATGATTAAAATTAGTTGAGAAATGTCACCTGGAAACGGAAATCAAACCAAGAACTTTTGACTTTAACACACCAAAACTCTACCATTGAGCTATACCGGATTCTTCCTGTGCTTGGGGTCATTCTTCAATTATAGTTTAAGGCTGAGTTTGTGATGAATGTTGACCATTGATGTGGTAAGCCAAAAGTTTTGGGTTAAATTCCTGTGTCCCAGTGTCATTTTTCAACTAATTTAAATTAATTGAATGTGATCTCCTTCATTCAGACATTCCAATAATTGCAATGATTTGCAACTTGTGTGTTGATATAAAAGTTTAGGATAAATACCTAAGATGCATAATAACGTTAAATGAACTAAAATTTTTCAATGTTTTGTATTCCATTTTTTAAAAAACAGATAAGGTATCTTTAAATTCATACGTTTATCTTTATTTTTCAGGGAAATATAGCTTACACTTAGTGTAATGTTTAGTCACCTGAAATAACTTTAAATAGTGCAAAAAATTTGACATTTTTAGAAAATGATATTTTAATAAAAAAAAGAAAAAAAAAAGTTTATAGATCAATTTATGTATTTAAAAAATATATGCTTCTTATCTTTAAGACAAAATAAATTCAAAATTGTTGCCAAACAATCGCTTTGGAGGGTGGGTGGGAGAAGACCATTGTAATGTGAAGTCTTAGTAAGCAGGGTTGTTACCTAAACTTAGCTTTGGGGAGAACAGCCGATGGACTCGATAAGGAAATTTTTTCTCTTTCTAGTGAAACTGTGTTTAAGGCTAGTTATTGGTTTTTTTTTTCCTTGCTAAAACTGACCCTTGATTGTACTGTTGTCACTGAGGACTGACAACATGTAGCAATCCCCATGTTTAAGGACCCAAGCTATCCCACAGAACGCAGCCATTTTAACCCAGACTCCCCAGGTTAAATGGTTGTGCTCTGTGGGAGAGCTCGAGTCTTTCAACAAGGGTATTGTTAGGTGTCATCAAGGGGCAGTTTTTTTTTTTAAAAAAAAGCTTATTTTAAAAATGGTTTCACTAGAGAGAGGACATAAATTTCCATTTCGAATCAAACAGCCATCTTCCACAAAGTTAGGTTCAGTTAATGATCCGACTCCCTCTTCAAAAAATCCTACCTTTCCAAGAGCTTACACAGACTGCCCATTATGATTACAATAATCCCTTCATGATGAACATGTTAAAAGTGAGTCTGTTTAACAATTGGACATTTGGAAGTGGTGTTATCACTGAGCATTGACACTAGTGAACATGAGTGTTGATGGACTCAACTTGGCTCAAGGAGTGCAGTGAAACTTTCATAAGGCTGAGAATCTGGTATATCCTTGTCTGTTGCCTAGGCCTAGTTGTATTAAGTACTATAGTAACTAAAGTTTCACTTGAAGCATGAGCCCAGTTGTTGAGAAAAAAATATTCACACCTAGATGCGGTAGCTAGTTTTTAAGTACTCTAGTTTAATCTCAAGAAGGGTCAAATAAATTCTTGGGCTTATTTATTCTGCTAGATTTAAAAATTAGCCTATGTAATAATGTAGGACTTTCTTGCAGTTAATTGTCACGTTTATGCTCTGTGTTATAGACTATTTACCTCATTTATGAACTAGATTTACTCTAGTTAGACAATCATCTCCAAAAAAAGTTGATACTAAGTTAGTAAAAGGTGTATGAAACATGTCAAAGACCTACAGACGTGTTAAATATATTGCATATATATATTTTAAGAACCACATCTTACTACCCATTTGAGTTATAGGCTTATACACTAATTACATTATTGGGTTTGGGATGAGGAAGGTTGAGTTTAGAGGAAGTGTGCTCGCATGTGCATGGAGAGTGGGAAAACATTCCAGAAAAAATATCCTCAGTACACCAGACTAGGATTGAACCACAATATCAACGCCGTCAGCAGTCTAGTCTATAGCAAGAATGGCGCCTTAGACTATGCAGCCACCGAAGCGGGTCATGATTAAATTAACACATTTCAGCACTCAATTGTCAATTGTTTCTACTACTACCACCTAAGAACGTTCTTACCAGTGAAATTTGAGATAAAATATACCACTAACCTTTGCATTCAACAATAGAATCTGTACAAGGATAAAAGTAAAGCTTTCATTAAATCTCTAGTGCAAACAAGCTTTGGAAAAAGGTGACACACTGAGAAGATTAGAGTTAATTAGTTTTTTGCCCATATGGAGGTATATATTAAACATTTTCTAGCTTTATTAATCTCATACTTTGAGAAATCTTGAAAGCATATGCAAATGATACATTTGATGTAGCACGATCCTTATTTTTCTTTGTGACTCATATGGTATACATACTATGCTTTATATATAAATAAATTGGCAAGAAAGGAAATATCAACTAATCGAATAAGGAATAGTACTAGTTCAGTAATTGTTCAGGAATTTATTTATGATAAAACTTCAGGAGATAAATGCAATTCTCTCAACTTTATTCACTCAAGGAAATGCACCAAAATACAACACAAGGTCAGTCAAACCAATATTTTTTCTTAAACAGTTTAGGTGAGTGAATAATTCTCCAAGTCACCGAGCTCATTTGAACTCACCCTTGTTGACTTTGATTTTAAACATATCTTCACATAAAGTATGTTGTTATTGAAACACATGTGACCCTTAGGTGACTTTCAAGACATTGTATGGACATCATCATCAACATCAACTATTTCCAGCTTCAGCTTTTTGAAAGCCAGCTCAAACACATTCTTGAAGGTTTCTTGTGATGTTTTTCATACATCTTGTAAATGAGTCACAATATCATTAATGTGAGTGAGTGCAGAAACAAGGTCACTATCAACTGCTTGTAGCGCTTGACTAAAGGGCAAAGTGTAAGAAAAAAAATCGGCAATGTGAAAGTGATACTAAGAAACTTGCCTGGCAAATAGAATTATTGAGCATTATAGCAGATGAAGAAAACTCTTTGTCCCCCCATTTACTAATTTTGTTTAGAGAATGATAAACAGAATGAAGTTATTCTACCATCACCATCACAGATTCATGATGTTCTACCCATCTTGATGGTGAAAATTTCATAAGATTTTTTTTCTCTTTTAATTTTTTTAGCCTATTCGATTATCATTCTTTGCAAAAAAAAAAAAAAAATTCTTTAAGGGGTGTCAAGAAAAGTATAAAAACTTTTTCTATCAATTCTAATGAGTTCTTTATGCTTTGCACATCTGTGGCATTTCCAATGGCCAAGTTCAAGCTATGAGGAGAACAATGGCCATAAAAAGTGTGTGGAAATTAATCTTTTATTAACTTTTGTATGCCTTTAAATTTTCCACTCATTGAAGCTGCCCCATCAAATCCTTGACCTTGTAAGTATTAAATCTCAATGCCATAACTTTTCAAACTATCAACAAGTTTATCAGCTAATGCCTGAACAGATGTATCTGTTACAGGTACAAATTGCAAAAAAATGTTCACAATGTTTTGACTGGCTTTCATCAAAATACCTCACACACAGTGTAGATTTTCCAGTTGTGGAGATATCTTTAGTTTTGTCTGCAAGAATTTAAAATCACTTAGCAGCATTTACTTTTGACACAATATTTTTCAATATAATATCATCGCATGAACTCAAAATCTGATTTTGTATGTTCCAACTTAGATATGTAGGTAGCCCTTATGGAACACATATGAAAATATACTTTTAAATCTTCATCTTCAGCATCAATACGTGAGGGAAGTATTGCACGGAAATTACCTTAAATTTTTTCGGATTCACTGTTGATTGATAATTAACCGAGATCCCTATGAGCACGCAGAGATATTGTTTATCTTCCACAAAGAATAACAGTTATTTTCCTGTTTAATTCAGCTTGAGACACTTTACCCGTGTCAATATGTTTGTCGACAGACATATTTACCGACCTTTGAGTATTTGAAGTTTTTAAAAAGTAACTAATGCAGTTGAAAGGTATCTGGTCTTTGGATGGGTATAAAAATAATTACGTCCACGTAGAATGACCACATAATATTAATTTCTCCACCACTTGTTCACTTGATTTTCCTATGTTTAGAGGTATAAAAAACACGCAATATTTACAATAAGCAGAATTCTCCGCTCTTGAATATGTAAGCCATTTGTATCCATCAAACCAAATATAATGAAATCGTCTTTGGCATTTTTCATTACCAATTGTGACAGGGAAGTTAAAGCTATTCTTGAGTTGCAAAATAACTTTGCATCATTGGAGAAATTCCTAAACACGGCTTCAATGAATGCTATATCAAGTAGACTGACACAATTATTGATCTCTACTGATAGCTTACTCACTTCATCATTGGGGCTGGTAGGTCTTCCTACTATTGTCACAAATTTATGCATTCACAGTTTCACTAGTAGTGGTCATTTTACCATCATTTTCATGGCCAGGTAATTTGACTTCACCTAAACTAATCACATCACCCAGACGTTCACATAGATTACCACTTTCTATTTCAGTACTGGGTTTAACATTGTTTTAAAAGTAGCTATATAAAGTTGTCACTTTCTTTTGTTTATCAGACATGGTTTCTTCTTTTGAGTCTTTAAATAATAAAAATCAATAGTAATTAAAAATCAAAACATTTAAAACCTTATAACTGTCATGGAGGAGCTACACACATAATATAATGAATATCTTCTTTGTCTGTGTAGAATGTAGTTTCCATGCTCTATTTTTTGAACTCAAATTCACCCTCATTTAAACGGTGATGTTAGCTGTTGCTAATCAAACTGTATACACACAAGTAATAAGAATCATTTCTCTGAGATACTTCAACAACATGTAGAATTGCCTGGAGACTTGTCATGCTTTCTGAGATAAGCTGCCAAGGAATGAATAAACAAAGATTATATTACAACTAGTAGCTCATCCACCCCCCCCTCCCCCGCCACCATAATGACTGAGTAACAAACCAGCAGACTTTTACCAATGATAACTGCATATATAAGTCGATCACTTTGAGTGGGGCCAACAATTTCCTAACTTTAAATTTAGGGAAAGTTATTTGTTAATATATATAATTAAAATATGTTGAGATTTATTGCAATTATTTGCAATCTTGGGGGGCGGGGAGCGGCAATGCCCAGCTTGAGACCCCCCATCCTATCCCTCCAGGCACACCACTGCCCTGCAGCTCTTATTATTTACACAGTCAAGTTGTCCACACCTTGTGCTTTTTCTTGTTTCATCCTCTTTAACCTTTTCACTGTCAAACCCGTAAATATACGTTGTGTGACAACATGTCGTTGTTGTCAAACCCGTAAATATACGTTTTTGTGCAGGGCTCACTTTGTCAAACTCGTACATATACGTGGAGCATTAGAGCTAATTGAATTGCGCGCGCTAAAGTGCAAAGAGGCTATAAAGAAAAAATACTGCACTTTTTCCAAGGTTCATCTATAGTTTTTAAATTTATATTTACAAGTGAAATATCTACTTTCCTGAGCTCACTCACTACTGTCAAGATGGCGTGGCGAGGAAAACAAACAAAGTTGCGGGATGACGAAATTGAAGGATTTATAGTGGACAGTGACTCAGAAAATGACTTTTTTGATGATGAAAATGAATCTGAATATTCTGTAGGTGATATATCAGAAGAAGAAGGTGACATTGATAGTGTCAGGGATCCCTCTGAAGTACAAGATGATGTCAGCAATCAACTGGCACCTGCTAAACGAAAAAAAAAGATAAGTCTCCTTTATTTACTTGGATTTCTGGGCAATTTAAACCTATTTTACACAACTTCTGTGCATCTAATTCTGGATTTACTAATGATTCACTAAATGATGATTCCCTTGAAATTGATTTCTTCTTGTGTTTTCTCACTCCTGCCTTGGTTCAGACGTTTGTCAACGCTACTAATGAATATTATCAGAAGGTTTTGACAGATTCCCCAATTTCTTCAAACAGTAGATTTCACAAGTGGCAAGACACTAATATAGATGAAATGTATGTGTTCTTTGCCCTTACCATGTTGATGACAAGAGTAAAAAAGTTGAAAATTTCTGAATATTGGTGCACAAAATCCCTGATTCACACCCCAATTTTTTCTCAAATTATGGCTGTAAACAGGTACCAAACTCTTCTATGTATGCTTCATTTCTCCAGTCTCACCCCTGCAGACAGCAATGATAAACTCTACAAATTAAAACCCTTCATAGATCATCTTAGGACTGTGTTCAAAGAAACACTGCAGCCTTTCCAGAGCCTATGTATTGATGAATCACTTGTCCCTTTCAAAGGTCGCCTAGGTTTCAAACAGTTCATTCCAAGCAAGCGACATAGATTTGGAATAAAACTTTTTGTTCTTTGTGATGTTGAAACTGGTTTCATATTGGATTTTATTGTATATGTTGGGCAAGGAACAGATATCGAGGATAAGTTTTCATTAGGAATGTCTGGTGCAGTTGTCACAACCCTTATTGAACCATACCTTGATAAGGGACATTTTTTGTTTGTGGATAATTGGTATACCAGCCCCTGTCTCTTTGACTTTCTTCACAAACATCAAACTAATGCCTGTGGCACAGTGAAACAAAACAGAAAGGGAATGGCGCCACTACACAAGAAATTAAAAAGAGGTGAGACAGAATCGTACCACAATGGATCTATGATGGCGCTAAAGTGGATGGACCGCAGAGAAGTTCGCATGCTGACTACAATGCACCCTGATGAGATGACACAGACTTCAAAGATAGACAGAAATACTAACCAACACATACAAAAACCTAAGAGTATTCTAGCGTACAATGAAAGCATGGGATCTGTAGACCAGACTGACATGATGTTGAGCAGATTAGACTGTATGAGGAAAAGTATCAAATGGTANGCATTCCACTTCATTGATATTATCTTCTTGAACTCTTACTTCATGTACCTCATTAAAACAGGAAAGAAACCTTCACTGGCAGACTATCATTTAGAACTTATCCACCAGCTGATCCAGAGATTCCACAAACCCAAACGGAGGAAGACAATCAACATCTCAAGACAATCCAACAAGACTGACTGCTCGACATTTCCCCGCCATGGTTCCATCTACAGAGAAGTGTTTGTGTGGTGTGTTCCCAAACAAAGAGAAGAGAAGAAAGGAATCACGTTATATGTGTACAGAATGTGTTGTCCCCTGTTTCGAAGAATATCACAAACTGATGAATTTTTAATATGCTACATTACAATTTTTACAATAATTTCATAACATTTGATAAAATTAGGGAATATAAATGTATTTTCTGAAAGAATTATTTTTTAAAAAATTGTATTTGTTTTTTACATAATTTTAATTACATTTTGTTTAAAATATTTGATAAAACAACTGTTTTTCCAAAAATTGCTTTTTTCAGTAAAAAAACCCGACACAGTGGGCTTGTGTATGCAAAATATACATGACAGTGAAAGGGTTAATGCACCCTTCACCTCTTTCAAAGTTGGACTGCTTTCCTCACCTTCTGCTATTTTTTCCTGCTCTTCTGTTTAACTTTCATGCCTTCGCTATTATGGGTTGGATTGAACATCATCTCAAAATATCTCATCCATAGTTCCTTTTCTTCCTCTCCTCTCTTCAACATTCTTCCTTATTTAATCATCTTTCTAACTTCTTGTCTTTTCTATCTTTTCCTGTTTCTTTCTTACCTGGCTATATAACACCTTATTACTTTTTTCAATGTCCTGTTCCAGCATTTGTCCATTTTTGCATCCAGTCCTTCCTGACTTTTCATACCACTCGCTTCACTCTTTTCTTCTTTTCCCAATATTCTTCCTCGGTTTCCTCATACTATCCTTAAAACTCCTTCTGAATGCTTCATTCTTTTCCTCCAGTGCTTCCTTCACCCTGGTGTTCCACCAGGGTGTATCCTTCCCCTTCCTCCTAACACTTGTGCTCCCAAATACCTCCTCTGCAGCTCCCACCAAATTGTTCTTAAGTCTTTCCCATTCAACCTCTACACTTTGCAACTCATCTTTGGGTATTAAGCTTCTTGCTTTCTTAGGTTCAGCTCTCTTTCCTCTTCATTTTTTAGCCTCCCCACCATTATTACTCTTTCTTGTCTTACTACTACCTTTCTCCTACATTCTCATCCCTTTATGTCTGCCTCCAACATCATGTGGTCACTCACTATCTAAGGACACACTTGGTAATTACCTTGATGTTTACAGTCTGCCTTTTCATTTCTTCATCCATGAGAAAGTAGAGTAGTCCATCACCAACATTTGCTACCCCTCACAACTATATCTAGTGATCTTGTGGCTTTTTCTTTCCTTCTTATAGCAGCTGTTTGACACTCATTTTATTTCTTGACCATAACTCCAAGGCCCTTTTACCCTCCTCATCTCTCATAAAGGTCAAAACTCACACAATTTATTGACTTTCACAAAGGTTTTCAGGATTGGTAACACTTAAAACCCTTTATCCGAATTCAGGAAAATTAATCTCATCACAGAAATTGCTACGTGACATGGAAAATTTTTAGACGAGATTAAGAGTTGGTAAAACTATGGATGCTGAAATCAAAATATCCTTATAAAGAGTCAGATATAGCAAAACATTGTAAAGGTTGTGGTTGTTGAAAATATTGATTTTTTGTGCCCAAAACAACTTGATATTTTGTGGAGACAATCGAAGGAAGATTGCAGGGGAGCCTGGATGCAGTATATTCACAACTAAATCGAGAGAAATTAACTTTACTATAGCAGTAATTTTTAAACAATTTGTAGCTTTTATTGTAAAATGATTTTTTTCTGGAGTGGAGGGAGCCGATACAGCTCCTTGCCAAGGGTGTAAAGGACACTAGGCATGCCTCTGGTAATATTTGTGTTCTTATAATTCCAGAAAAACTTCTACATTTGTAAATCTACCCCTTCAACTAATGTTCAGGATTTTTGTCGTAGGAGATGCAAGATGTAAAATTTTCCAATTTGGAAAATTTTCGATTACTTTTATCTTAAAAGAAAAAAAAACCTAAATGGACCTATTGAAATTAAGATATTCTTAGTTTAAAAGTGCACACTTCAGTTTAATGTTTCCTAAGGATGTTAATACCAAAAATACGTTCAGGTTAGTTACATTAAAAGCAATAACATTGATACCAGTTTTCTTATAACTCATGTAACTACTACAGCGCTTGATGGTTGAATGTGTCACTAACATTGGGTCTGCTTAGTACCAGATATGTAAATACTTCAATATAATAAACAAGGCCTTTACAAATACACCACCCTAATTGCCATTTTATTTTTGAAATTAATTTAAAGTATACCATGAATAAGATAATTAAAATCATTTTAAAGTTGACTTGGCTATTTTATATCAAATTTTCCCCACCAGTTCCCTCAAGCTAGTCACCCAACACACTATTTGGCGACTGTCTAAATATAATTGACTCTAGGTGTTGCCTCTCCTAACCCAGCCTCTTCACCTAATAAGTAGGACATAAGCTGCAACTGCAGAACATTTTCAGATTCAAAATTTATTGGAAAGTTTTCAAATAAAAAAAACCACAAGAAAAATTCCATATCTAGTTATTGAGATCAATAGTTACATCCGATGCGTCCCACTTCACGACACTAGCGATAGTGACCAAAATACTTCTATACCGTTTATATGGTCAGTATTACTGTCACTATCCCCACCACCCGACAATAATGATGCATGAATATAAAACAAATCCGGATATTTGTCAGTGTTCACCTTAAATGATTAGTAATATTGTCAATATTTTCTAATACTCAGTCATATTGACCATGTAAGGTGCCCTTTAGAGGTGATCTGTTGATAATACAGGAGAAAAATAAAAGGAAATACCATAAATTTAGGTAAAATAAATTAGAAATAATTCAAGTATTTATTTTTAGTGCTTCTAGTTCTAACACCCATTTGGGCTATTTGCGACTTGAACTAATTTATTACAAGGAATGATGATCAATATGTAAGTAAATACTCCAGAACCCACCAGAAAATGAATGTTAAAATTAGAGAGAAAATTCCTATGTCTAAAGAGTTCCATGATTCCAACCAAAGTTTAACATTTTGGGTATGAACTGAGTGCACTAGTCATGTTTCTATGACTACCAAATTTAATTTACTTTTAGTATTCAAATTTAACGCAAGTGTCAATGCTTATTAGAAATAAAGTACATTTTATTCAAATAAACACACAAAATCAGATTAAAAAAAACCATAATGACTTTTATCTGGAAGAATTTTAATTATTTTTAGATTCACAACATTTACAAGAGATAAGGGGCTACGCAAATTATTTTCATATTATCTTTAAAACGGTTTTTTATTATATGTTTTTAGTGACCTTAAAGGAAAGAATTATACAATATTTGCAGATAAAGAACTTGTTTCTGAATGTAGTGTAACTATATATTCAGAAAAAGGAATAATATTAAAAGATCGAACACAGTAAGCATGGTACTTTCATAGATTATAAAAATACAATTACATACCTTGATATTTCTATAGGTTCTAATAAAAGGGGGTAAACAAATGGTTTAGCAACATTATGAAAGAGCGCAGTGAGAAAAAGTTTGACCTCACTATTGTGGGGAGAGGTTGGAGGGGGGGGTGGGGAGGGAAGGGTGGCCCCAGGTTTTAGGTAATTAACCTCCTGTACACAATTAAGAAAATTGATATGTGGTTGAGGATTTGAGGAAGGAGAGTTGAGAGGGAGCCAATATAAAAGAGAAAAAAAAGCCTGTACTGTTGTATTAGTTTAACATTTGCTGATGGTAAAACAAAACAATTTTAGTAATGGGGAAACATGAGTTTTAATCAGTGTGCTTGGAACTTAAGTTAATCCCTTCTACATAATCAAATTAAAGAATGCAGTCAAATGCACTAATTTAAAGATCATTCCAATCCTATGAAACTTTTTTTCTTCATATTTCCTATTTTCCAGGCACGTGGAAACACTGTATAAGAACTTCCAAGTTGTTTTAGTTAAATTAGAGTGCTTTATGTTAGAAAAAAAAAGTTTTTTTTTTAAAAGATATTTTGTGATAATTTAGTTTAATACAGTAAAACCTTGATAATCCAAACTAATTAGGACCTGGAGTGATTTAAATCATTTATCAATTCATTTTGATTAACAAGTATGTATTTTATTTTATAAACAAGATAAATAGAATACAATATAATAAAGTACAGTGTAGTAATTATTTTTTTAACCAGTGTTGAGAATTAATATGCAAAAAGATCATTAATTGATGATAGTAAAAAATGAACTAATTAAAAAAGGAAACAGTTATATTTAAAAGTATTTTTAAGAACATTTTTAAGAACATTTTTAAGTATATGCTTTGATATAACCATGGCTCCTTGCCTGTGAATATAACAAATTAAAATATAAGTTTTGATCAGATAATTATTCAATTTAATATTATTATAAAATGCCGCTCACCAAATCTGACATATTATTTTTTTTTTTTTTTTTTTTTTTTTTTTTTTTTTTTTTTTATTTTTTTTTTTTTTATATANAAAATCTACATAATTTAGAAAACCTTAAAAATGGCAGATGTTGAAGTTTTAATACTAATGTAACTTTAAGGGCTTCATAAAAAATTTGGAATTTCAATCTAAGACACAGGCTAAGCCACAAGACACTAAGCCTTACAGGAGATTTGTTGCGCTCCTTGAACCAGATTGAGTCCTTGGGTACTGGGGACCAATAGTTGCAGTTAACAGTTATAATAGAACTTCCAAGTGAAACAACTCACTATCAAATTGCTTTTTGTAAAGAGGTGGTGGTCAGAATACAATAGTTCAGGTACCAGCAATCCCTACCCTCTCCCCAATTTAACCCCTTACCCCCTTTCAATGAACAAACCTTTTCAAATGTGTAGTTAGTCGCTGGTATTTGAAGACCAAACAGTTACCAAACAGTTAGCAAACATTAGCTTGATCAAATAAATGGTATGGAGCTTTGCATGGACTTTCTCCCTTTATTGTTTAAAACTTGAGATACACGCACGCACACGCGCACACATGGACACACACAAATAAATCCACTGTTAAGGTATTTAAAAAAAAACCTCTTAGGGAGATGTGAGGTTTATAAAAAAGCTTTAATGGCAGCGAGTGTAACCAAGATGACAAGGAGGGGGGAAGGGGAAGAAATTGGAAGAAATTAGATATTTCTTCCACCACTGTGAACACAGGCAATAAGTATTTGAAGTTATATTTTAATTTAATCTTTCCGCTAACAGCAAAAGTGCAGAAAACCTACCTTTATCTCAGAAGAATACTCACAGGTATTCAAGCCACTCGGCCTTCTGTACACTTGGTACACACAAAACCGTAAAATTTTACGAAATAAACATTTCCTATCAACATTTGAAATGCTCAACTACCGGTTAAATAGTATAATTAAAAAATTAAATGAATATTGAAACAATGACATGTACAAAAAAATTATAGAAAATAAAATTACATAGGTATAAAACGAGTAGTACTTATGTATAATAATTAGGTGGGTGACCTGGTGGTCTAGGGGTAAGGTGTCAGACTTCTGTGCTGAGGGTCCGGGGTTCAATCCTCGGTCCCGGCACAGATTTATCTGATTGCCAAACCCTTCCTTCACCTCTGACAAGATGTGTATTAATCACAACTTGTGAATGTGTGGAATGCCAGGCCTCCACCGTGGTTTGGATCCCACGTTAAACTGTAGGTCCTTCATTTCATCTCACAATCACCCTACCATTACACATTAGCGTAAGTGCGTATAGCCCGAACAAGTAGTAAGACGCGGTGCTAATAATAATAATAATAATAATAATTAGGTACACTATTTAATTGCTTATAAGTTAAAAAGGATTTTTGTTTCTGATATTTTCATAATTTAACTATATAAATCTCAAATATATGTCTTACTGGACTAAATTTCATCACCTCACATTTATTTCTATTGTTTAACAACTACACCTGCATCAGTGGTCGCATGGTCTAGCGCGATTCTATGGTTTACCACTCTCTCTCCACAGAAATGTGGGAAAATTACCTCTCAAATTCAACCTTTCTTATCACTATTTCATTAGCATAAAAAGTAAATGCGTAAAGCCTGAATGGGATCCAAGACACAGTGAAAAATAATAATTTTAAAATGATCAATAAAAATCTGATAAAAGTAAGTTCGACCTTTAGAAATTGTGAACTGTAATGATTTGAAATCGATTTATCACCAACTCTAGCAACAGATTTTTAATTAACTTTTAGAATTAAAAGGCGGTGTTTTAATTAGTGGGTGCAGTTTTCATTTAATGAGAACTAATGTAAAATGTACTTATATAAGAATGTAATTTTGAATAATAATAATAATTATTATAATGCTAATATAAAATTTGAGACTCTTAGAGTAAGCTTTACATTAATCTACTAAGAAGATTTTTCAAAGCTATAAGTTTTATTACTCTCTAGATGCATGCTTTCTCAAGAACGCCAAGACACACACACACACACGCACACACGCACACACACACGTATATATAAAGTCAAGAACCTATCTGTAAAAGCAAGATCCACTAGACGTTACCAACATGATAATGACAACTTTACTATGTATAGCATACATTACACTGATATCTTTAATAATAATGAACAGGGTTAATCTTCCAAAATACAAAATATTAATGGGCAATAGAATAAAGTAAAAAATAGAAACACATGATTTGTTTAAACTATTTACCTATGTATCCAATATTTATTCATGATAGATTTTATAACTTAGTTCAATAGGTTAAGCAGGTTTATTATGTGTATCCTTTCTATTATTTGGTAGCTCAGTTAATTCCCTAACTATGTGAGATTTCTTATTCAGGCCAATAATTTTTGTTTGTATTTTCAAGATCAAAGTTTTTACTTGGTAAGTTATGGGAGGACTTAACCTTTCCACCAATTTTAATGGCACCCATGAACCAATTCAGCAATCCTTAACAGCTGCAATTTGTCCTTCAAATACCTACTAATTAACAAATTCTCATGATTGAAAAAGAATTCTATTTCAATTCTCAGATTAGTTTTATTACCTGCATATGTGAGAAAATTTTATTTTGTCTAATCTAGTTTTAGTTTACACTCTCTCTGCAAAGCTACTTAATAGTGAGTAGCCTGCTTCTGTGGCCGCATGATTTAAGGCACCACTTTGACAGTACACTAGACTGCTGATGATCGGGAGATCGAGGTTCGAATGTACTTAGGGGATATTTCCCAAAATGGTTTTTAACTCTCCCTCCCCACAACTGTGGGAACACTTCCTCTAAATACAACCTTCCTAATCACTAAAACCATTTGCGTAATTAGTACAAAAGCATATAATCTAATCAGGTGGTAGGACGAAGTGTTAGAAAAAAATTAGTAGTAGTTGTGTATTCTAATACGAGCTTGCTGATAGCTTTTTTTCGCACTTAAACCAGAATGTAACCTCCTTTTAAAGTTATTATGACTAATCTGAACTTATTTTGTACCATACATACCACTAAATATGCATGATTAAGAGCTTTTCATAATGTGACAAATATCATTTCCACTAATTTCAAATAATTAAAAATCACAATTCAAACACAGAAATTTGACTCAAGAGCCTTGGTTTTGTGCAGCAATTCTCTCTTTACCACTGAGGCATCTCGGTTAACATCGTATCCAGGTACACTTTTCACTTGTTGGGTCGAGTCTGTGGTAGCTGGTGAAAAATAGTAGCCACCAGGCCAAATGTCTGGTTTGATTCCTATATTTAATTAATTAATTAATTAATTTATTTATTACTTTTCACTTAATTGAAATTGAGAATCAGGACTGATCCTGTGACCAAACATCATGCATCCATTTATGATAAATATGAATTTATTATTTTTACTAAAAAAAACTAAATTCCTTTCATTTAAGAAAGTCCATTATCCACCACCAACTTGTGAGGTAAACCCCATTTAAAAAAATACTCACTCATCACTTATAGTCATTTCTGTTGTGTTTTTTGCCTTTTAAATTCAATAATTTTGGATAAGCATCAATAATAAATATTTTCCCTTAAATAGAATCTAAAATGAGCATGAAGTAATATTCTGGTTCACTAAGCCCCTTTCATGGAAGCAATAATGGTTTTGTTGGATTAACTTTAACTTGTAAACAGGACCTCCAATTTTAATCAAGTCTTCAATATGATCATCAATGCAAGGCCCATAAAAATAATAATGGGCATTTTTTTAGCAATATGTCTAGTTATCTAGTTGGGTCATACACATTTGTACTAATTATGCTAATTTGTTAGGGACAAGAAAGGTTGAAATTAGAGGAAGTGTATCCACATTTGTGCGGAGAACCACCCTCAGTAAACCTAACAGATTTGAGACCTGATCTCTCCTTTATCGATGGTCTTGTCTATTGAGTGACATGAAAACAGTATAAAAGAGCGTTGATGGGAGTATTTAGAGCAAATGTATGGCAAAAACAGAGAAAATAGCAAAAAATAGAGAAAATGATATGAGAATTATCTGGCTTAAGTGTTAAAGAATGGCAAAGCTGCATGCATAGATGGGATCACGAGACGAATGTTTAAGTGTTGGGGTATGGTACTTTTTGCCAGATTGTGAGAGTTGTTCAATGTGTGTGCTGGAATTTCGAATGTTCTTAATGACTCGAAGAATGCTGTAACTGTTCCTTTGTACAAAAGCAAGGCAGTAAGAGTGAATGTAAGTATTATAGGGCCCACCCAAATTTTGAAAGACTAATAAAAAAAACTCTGTAGCACTAAAATGTTCAATTTGAAAAAAATTCAAAAATGTATCAAATATAGATAACAAATTCTGTTGTGGTTTTCTTAAAATCCAATTCTTGAAAAAAATCTTCGAATGTTTTTATTTTTGTTCGAAAAGGTGTTTGAAATAATGACTTTTTAAACCCAAAAAAATTTTGTGTGTGTACAGGATGAAGTTTTAGAGAACATTAAGGGTTGTTCAAACATCTTTCCCGTTAAAGATGAAAAATTAAAAGTTAGCATTTTCAAACAAAACAAAACCCTCTGTAAACAAATATTTTATAAAATAGTTCTTTGAAAAAATTAGAGAGGTTTTTTTAATACATAGTTTGATCTTGATATTCTTCCTTTAAATTAAAAAAAAAGTTCTAAGTTAGTGACTCAAATGTTTTTGTTTGACTTAGGATTTTACAGACCACCTATATTAAGGTATAGATTTATAGCTTAGCGTGTTTATGCATAGGTAGTTATATTTACTCTTAAGGAATCATTTCCCACCATTAGTTCAAAATCTTTAAAAGAGTGACCTAGTAAGTTTTAATATTCCCCAATTCAATTAGTTTGTTAAGTACCTCGGGCAATGTATTTGGGAGTCTTAACCCTTTTAGTGCCATAAGCCGATCTGATGGCTCCGCTTACTATCACTAAAAGTGCCACGATCCGATCTGATCAGCTTGGCCTACTACCGTTAAAAGTGCCAGAGCTGATAAGGTTGGCTCTTAAGATTTGCGCTAGTTCTCGCTTTACCTGATAGATAGTATAGTAGTGTCATATATCACTGGAAAGAGAACATTTTTCTCTATTGTTTTATTTAAGGTTGGCAACAAAAATCAACCTTAAATAATTGTTATCGAAACTGGGTGTTTAGTATTTACAATAGCACACGGTCACGCTAAGTGCAACACCGGTTTACATACAAGCTGCATGGAAAAACATAGGTTTGGTTAAAATTCATACTGATATAAATAGTTATGTAAACAGTTTTCAAATGTACTGATTAAATTGTTCTTAGTTTAGAAAAAATATACTATTTAGATTTTCATATTATGTCATGTGAATGAAAAGATTTCTTTACCAATGTAAGTAAATAGTTGTAATAACTTAATAAATGTATATAATATGTAAAAAAATATATATGAAATTATTCATTATATATGGTTTTTTGAAAAATGCCTTTATTATGTGTAGGACTAAATATTTATTCATGAAGTAATCAATAAAATAAATCTTGCTATAATCTAAGCAATAACGGCCCAAAAATATAATATTTAATGTAGGATATCAAATAACAATTCCTGTAATTCCTATTTATAATCATATATATTCAAAACTGTATTGTCTTGTATAAAACTAAGTGCACTACAGCAAAATAGTAGTGATTAAATGTATATATAATATTTTTTAAATATATAATTAACCTTAGTTTTGAAATAAATTTTTTTTAAAAAAAGTTAAAATTAAATTTAGAATTCAGAAATTAAATAATTTTAGTTGAAATGTATCAAATTATTCTTATTAAGGAACAGAACAGGCAAACTAAAATTATAGAAAAATCAAAATAATCACTTAATTAATAAAGCTTTGGCGAATTTTCTTGCAACCTTTACAAAAATGAGGAAATAGCTGTGGCATTCTTCCCACACAAAAACTAACAGACCTCTGGCACTCCACACGCGCTAATTCTGGAATAAGCGTGGCACTAAAAGGGTTAGTTGAGAGAGTGGATGAAAAAATCTGCATTACAGCTGACCATGTCTGTTAAGTGGATAACAGCTCCATTTAGCATTTTTAATGTTTCTTACATATTATTTCTTAAATACTGTGATGTGATTGGTGTAGTGTACATATTTATTTAATCACCCTTGGCCCAAATTAATTCTTAAGAGACTAATCATGTATATACAGTGACCAATTCCCCCTCAACTTCTTCTTATAAGACTTAAAGGACAAACTAACAGGATGATGAGACATGGCCTGGTTTACCTTAGGTATAACCTTTCACTTCACGTGTTTCTATGGTTTCCTTAATGAATAGCTTTTCAACTAATCAAATCCTTCAATAATCATTTAAAATGTCATTTATTTTCTTAAAAAAAATCTTTTTGTGATTATTGAAGGCATGAGTAGCAAACTTATTTTTTAGTTCTACAAAGGAATTAGTAGATGATTATTTTGGCATAAACAAATCACAAAATAACCCATAGTCCATGTGTACTGTGAAAATTTAAAGATCGGAATTTTTTTTCAACTGAACATCTTTAACAAAGAAATTCTATATAAATTTTTTCAGCCTGTTATTTCAATTCCTAATGGTTTGAAGTACCGCAATACTCAGTAATGGCACGCATTTTGGTAAATCATTACTTTTAAAATCCACTGTGATATAAGGCACACCACAAAAGCATTAATTTTTATGTCCACTATGGCAATGATGGGTTAACACAAAGTATAATTTTAAGAAATTATTCTGTTAGCTTCTATCTAAATGTAAAGTTAAAGTGAAAAATGAATGAGTCTTGATCGACACTTTAATGAATTACAAATATATATGATTTTGAATAACTTTATATCAGGGCCAGTTTGGTAGGTGATGGGGGTGGGGGATTGTAGGGGGAGGAAGAAGGCAGAATAGGCAGCTGCCTAGGGCAACAAATTCAAAGAGGTAGCAAGCTTTCAATTTTATTTTATTTATTACCCTTTAGTATTTATATTATGTTAAAAAGGATAATTTTTCATAAAGATGGAGTTAGAATAACAATAATTTTTAATTAAAAAAATACTATACTTTCTAAAAACTCAGATTTTTCACTTAATGTGAGAATTAAGTTAAGAAGCTCAGAAAGTCTGAAAGGGTTTATAGTTTTAAGTTTTATTCAAAACACTCCTATTCCAATGGTCATTCTTTGTTAACTTTAATTCTTTTCTTCATACCCTTACGCTTTCTAAAAGGCATAGGCTTTCCTCTTATTAGTTCTATGTTTATCAGCGCTTCTTAAGTGAGTGGTCACTTCCATGTCCAAAAGTCTTGAGATACAAATGATAATTTGTTTCAAACAAACATTTTTAAATATTATATAGAATATTAAAAACAAAAAGATTTTTAAACATACATTTTCAAGTAACATAAGATATTTAAAAAATAGATTTTTAAATTGGTTCCAATAAGTATCCTCTGAATTCATAAATTTTTTAAATGTATTTAAAAAAAGTTCACATATAAATTTTACTTTATGTTCTCCTTAAATGTGTCCACTAATACTGTTTTCTGTAGTGACCTTGAAGGTAGACTTGGTAACTCCAAAATCTTCTCAAAATATGTAGTAGCTAGGGACCTCACATATTGGTAATGTTCAATAAGAGTCAGTCAGGCTAACAAAAAGGCAGTTTTCATCTGACACAGGTAAAGATTCTAGTAAATTTAACAAGGATTCACCAGATGTTTTAAAAAAATATTGCAACCTTTCAACTAATGTTAATGTCTTATTTGTGTGAATAAGTGAGGTATTTATCATAAAACATAGTCCAGTCAGTGTTCATACCACTAAATGTAGGCAATTGCCATTTAGATAATTTTGGTCACAATACCCTTGCTGGATAGTTATCAGCTCCTGACATGGGTAAAGGTATAACAACTCACGCACAAATCTCCTTAACCTGATAGTAGGTCATGTCAAAATATTCAATCTGCTCGTCATGTGATTCAACACCAAAGTCCCTTTTAGACTTGATTGTGGCAGCTCCCAACTCAATGCGAATTTCTTCAAAATCGTTTGTTCTAAATCGAAGCAATGAGTCTTAGATAGCTATAATTAAGTAAATTCATTTTGAGTTTTTTCTTAGAGCTTGTGGAGGCTGTCAACATGGCCAGTTATCACCTTAAAACCCAGCTTTGGGCTGTGCATACAACATAATGATGTAAACTAAATAAAAAATTTAAAAAAACAAAACAATAAAAACAGAGCCATCGATTACATATGATACACATGGCCATATTTATTAATTCTCGAAAAATATATCGAAATGATATCACTAACCCAACTGAATCAGCATGGCCGAAATATGCTGTGAAAGAAACTAGACAAAGAAAAATAACTTAACAAACAAAATGTTGTTCATTCCACACAAACCTAAATAGACACCAAGGAATACTGAAACACATGGCTCCCATGCCCAGACAGACCAAAATATGTAAAATGAAAGTCATGTTAATGGAATGACTAAACCTCTCGAGGACAAGTATTACGAAAACAGAAAAAAATTGTACTATAAGAAACAGGAATGGGTATTTTCAACCAACCATCCCTTGACTTATCCCATTAATGTAGGTCTTGTCTCGATCAGTCACTTAGTACACTTACAAGTATGTGGAAGCCTGGGGACGCTTCCATGTTAAATTGCAAACAATTTCTAATAACATGAACATAACAAATGAGTCTCAACATACAATAATTAAAAAACTGCAGTAATAAAACTGTGCCAGCAGCACTTGGCAAGAAAGCGTCAGACTTGGCAGGAACTCTAAGCCCACTAAGTTATGATTACATAATACATTAGGCCTACAATGTTCCATATAGGTCCTCGTTGGCTCCAAGATGAACCCCTTTCCTGGCGCGTGTGTAGCATAGCTTTCTGCGTAGGTCCGGAAGCCATTTTTCTACTTGTAAGCTCTAACCTTACAAATATTTTCATTACTCATTTGTTTTCTTCTTTATTACTTTAGTCGTGGTCATATTATATCATTGAACCGGTAGCTCCATCTATCTGCTTCAATATGAAGTATTCAGACTGGCTATAAAGTATCGTCGTTCATTGATGGATAACATTACGATAACTTATTGTAATGAAAGGTAAAATCACGCCTGCGGCAGGGAACATAAGGACAAACAAAGACATTGTTATATGACCGCACCAGGGAAAGGGTTAAAGTAAAGTTAAGGAAAGGTAGGGAAGGACAGAAAAAAGTCTAATCTCCAAAGCATTGAAAATAATAATACACTGTATGTTTCTTAACTAGAATCAAATTGGCATCTGTAGACACTTGCATCTCCTTTAATTTGAGATGGAGGTGTTCTTACTCAATATAATTAAATAGCGACATGCAAAATCTGCATTTGAGATAAGACCAACTTTTACAAAAATTTTACCATAGCATTTTTTTCCCAAATAAATACTTTTGGGAGGGGGGGGGTGCAGGGAGGGTGGTAACACTTCCGGTTATGCACATTACCAGGGTGGCTGTTTTTACTGATAGTATACATTTCTGTGGATTTTAAAGGTATAAAAAGGATCTTAGGATATTTGAGTATTTTCAAGGATATTCAGGTTTTTTAGGTTAGAATTAAAATCAAGATTACTACTTTTAACAAATTTGATAATTAAATTTCAATATCAATTAATCAATCCTTTGTTTTCAGGCTTTAAAAGTTTTAACATTAGGTTTCTGCAAATACATTAATATATATGGACCCTTTCATAAGCAGCCAAGATGTCTAAGCATAGATTATTTTGATATTGGCATTCATAAAAATTGAGGGTTGTGATATTGTGATAGAGTGTTTGACATTCCTAAGTGTAAAATGTTTTGTGGGTATTTATATCTGATTTTTCTCCATTTATAAATTCTATGTTAATAAATAGTTAAATACATAATATGACAAAAAACAAAGTGATATACAAATTTTGTAATATTACCATTTCATGGGACCACAGGGATTCCTGTATGAAAAACATTGAATCAGAAAAACAGGAGTGTACCTGAAATTTCGGGAGATACCAAACGCCAGGAATAGGTTATCACTGAATACGGCCAAGAAAAAGAAAGATCTATCATATGAATTGAAAAAAGACGTGTGAGGAAGCAATTTATATACCATGTGCTAAAGTTGACTCAAGGATTTCTATAACATACAAAAATATTCTGACTAACAAAGTAATAAATAATAAGGAAAATAATCTGGCCACAATGGCAACCTTTTCATTTGAGCTAGTATAATTTAAAAAAATGTTGCTGAAATGGAGTTGTTTTTTAATGACATATGTATATATAATTTATTTTATCATAATGTCTTACTAAGGCTACGGCCAGGCTTGCGAACTGGTCGCCGCGACCAGGACGCTGCGACCAGGTCGCGGGGAATGCTTTTTGTAGTCACCGGCCACGCTTGCGACCTGGTCGCCGCGTTTTATGACCAGATGTTATCATGGCACCAAGGCGTGAAGATGTGTTTCTAACCATAGTAGTATCTAGTTATATGAAGAAGAAACGTACATCTAAAAAATATGGTGTCCACCCCATTAATATGCAGAGACATACTTATGGACAGTTTCACACCTTAATTAATGAACTCAGAAAGGCTGAAAATAGATTTTTTCAGTATTTTAGAATGAGTGTAGCTTCATTTGACGAACTTTGCTCATACGCCAGAGAGGGCATTGAGAAGCAAAGAACGAGAATAAATAACTCAATTCCAGTGGAAGAAAAAGTGGCGGTAGCATTGAGGTAAGATGAGACATGGATAAACAACACTTTTTACAGTAGAAATGTCTTGTTGTAAAATTTACTTGAAATTGTGTATAAAAAAACAAGTTAGTGAAAATGCTTAGTAGAGGAGTGATAACGTGGTCCCGAGCACCTTATCGGTCGACATTTTAACATAGGATTACGCAAGCAAACCCACACAAGTGTCCATTGTTCTCGCGACAGGCTGCGACCCGAACGCAAGTGTGGCCACCTCCATAAGAAATAAAGGCGAGCGTATTTGTCGTTGCGACCTGAAAACGCTCACGAAAGCGTTTTGAAATCTGTCGCTGTCGCTGGTCGCCAAGCGTGGCCACCCTCATAAGAATCAATGTAATACACTACTGCGACCTGGTCGCGGCGACCAGGTCGCAAGCCTGGCCGTAGCCTAACTGTTTAGGTTATATGCATGTATGATAACTACTCTCTACTCTGATGGGGAAGGGATGAGGAAAAGACATTGAAGTAATCTATCTGTATTTGCATATAAAACAGTGGGAAACAATTTAAGAAAATCCAACCTCAAAGAGGCCCAAACGGGATTAAAACGTCCATCTCCCAGTCATTTACAGGCAGTTTAATGTGGGTGACACCTTAGATCATTCAGCGATAGAAGCGAGTTTTAATGGTATGGTTTACCTCCCTCTTTCAAGAAGAATATCAGTGCATTGATTTGTAAACTTTCAGCTTTATTTCTAAGTTTAGTTAATTATAAATTTCTAATAGCAAGTACAGACTAAGAAAAATATATATATATCACTTTCCATTTTATTAGTAAGTTTTTTCGTTTTCCTTCGTATTAATAATAAACTTATAATGGTTATAATACTTTTTTCTCACTGTCTTACTTCCAGTTTGTTTATATACATTTTAACATTACTAATTGAGGCTAAGAATGAACTAAGTAAAATTTGAGAATAAATGTACCTGCATTTGCAAAGTCGGAGTAAGCAAAACCAATTAGGAAAAAAACACTAAATTTATTCAGCTGATATTAAGACTGCAACCTTACCTTTATCAACAAACTAGACTAGATGAGACTGCAATTTAAATTATTTCCACACCAAGCCTAAACTTATTATTACTAAAAAAAACTTTTTAAAAACTTATTTTCTATTTTTGAATTAAATATTATGGATAGAAGACAATACCTTTTTCTTATTATAATATTATGACCTTAAAATGAAGTTTTTCCAGGGGTTATTTTATATATATCTATTTATTTTTAATTACATTTCTTAAGTGTCATTAATGTTAAGCTTTTGTCTCTATTTTTCTAATTAGAAGTCACATTAGTTTTACAAATTACTCATTCATATTTTTGTTTTTGGTTCTCTTCTACAAGAAATTGAACTATGGATTTTGCAAGACTCCTCGAATTACTAGTACTAAAACATTGGCATGTATCTTCAATTAAACATTTATTTAGGTTGGCTACTTAAAACCATCTCTTAAAAGTGTTATTGAATATCCAAAATTACTTTCGCAGAAAAGATCACAAATGTACTTACACACATACAAAAGCAATTCTACAAAAGAAATTTGATTGCTACTTAGAGAAAACCAACATTTATAAATTTGTGTTATTGCAATGATTTACTCTATTTAACATACAGTACTAAAAGTATCCAGTATTAATTTACTGCCATGCATTTCACAATACAATTACTGAACTTAAACCATACTACACAAAAAATTAGGAACAAAACAAACATAAACAAGCTAAACAAACAAGTGCCTTGACTAAGAAAAATATCACTTACTTTAGCATCCCCTGTAGACTCCTTGTTTCCATGAAGAGTTAGTCTACTCACACCTTCTGAAAGTGAATACTGGTTTTATGTGAAATTGTCATAATAGGTTACAAGTAAAGAATTTATATACTAGTGGTTAAAATGTTACATTATGTGTGTGTCTGCTTGTTGGAAGAATATATACTAAATAAAGTGATAGGATCATAAAAAGGGGGGGTTGAATTGTACATTAAAAATCCAAAACTATAAAGAAAAGGCATTCCTGTCTATAGAAAACACACATTTAAATTAATTTGATTAGATTGCATTTCAGCTATTATTTAAAAAAAAAGATAATTAAGAAGGGTAGGAATTAACTTAAATATTCCAGAAAAACATTATGGCCAAATGATTTTACAAAAATGGAAATAAATGATAGAAATCAAGAAAAATACATTAATAAGTGCAAATTTAATCAAGAAAGCCCACCCAAGGAAATAGTAAAAATATGGGAAGAATTTGATGTATAAATTTGACCTCATATTCCCGTCTTTTGTATTCTATAAAAGTAGTCACACACACATTTAAACACAAATTTAGTAATATTAAGGTAGAATATATATATATAAAATAAATCTCTAGGGAGGCTGAAATTAATAGTGAGAGAGTCTGCTTCCCTAAATAATTTTAACATCACTATTATTATTAGTGTATTATTAGGGATCCAATTTTAGTTATGGCTTCAAAGACCATTCATTTCTCAACTTCCATTGCCACTATCGACTGAGTCTGCTGGCACGGTCGAAGAATTTATTTTGGCATGGCTTTAAAAAAAAAAAAAAAAAAAAAAAAAAAAGCCACCTATTTACAACACCGGCGAGTAATCACTGACTCAACACCCTAGCTCACATAATTTGCTGACTGAAAATAAAGCCAGTTCTAGCCTATTTACAGTCAACAAGGTGTTAAAGATAATTAAATAAACTGAAAACTGTTGTTTGTTACTAGATTTTCCCATTAAGTGTTTTCTTATGACATTGAGTTTTATTTGTCAAAATCACTCCAGTTAAAATTCTTACTCTGATCTAAATTAAAAATGAAATATAATTCCTATTTCTACTTCCATAATTCAGGAGAAGATAATAATTTTACAATGATAAAAAAAACAGAAATCTGTATGTCAGACACCTCTTTCTACAGGAGATTATTTATTGCCTGAGCAGACAATACCCGTATTTCTTTGATTCTAAGACACCATCGATTGTAAGATGCACCTTAATTTTTCAGTGCCACCAACAGAAAAAAAGCTGTGATTCTAAGAAAATAAATAAAAAGCTAAAATACTCTATAAGAAATATTTTTACTATGGAATCAAATTTACTAACAACATTGGTATCTTATTTTTATCAGTAGTTATGTGATTCTCACTCCCTTCTGAATCAATATCAGTTTGATTCTTCTAAGCCATCTTTAACTTCACCATCCCATAGTATATCATCTTCTGAGCCATCTTTATTTTCACCATCCCATAGTATATCGCCTTCTGAGCCATCTTTATCTTCACCATCCCATAGTATATCGCCTTCTGAGCCATCTTTATCTTCACTATCCTATAGTATATTGTCTTCTGAGCCATCGAGAGCATTGGTCGAAAAAGAGCTGCGAATCTAGGATGCCATCGATTCTAAGACGCACCCCGTTTTTAGAGATTTTCAAAGAGGAAAAAATGTGCGTCTTAGAAGCGAAGAAATACGGTAACTACTGAGGAACAATCTTGTGAGCCTGCCCCTGAGAAAACATCAACAAACGTTAGTAAAATATTAGGATATAAAATTGTGCTTTAGTCCCAGCCGTTCACGGAAGGCTGATGGAGACCGCAAAATCTAGGTCATTAGTGAATACTAATGACAATGTATTATATTATCATAATTTTCGTGGTCTTAGAACCATAGCTTGTGAATTGATCACAAATGTTTGTGCGAATGAATTTTCTAATATTCGTCTGGTCGAAACATTGCTATCTAGCAATTAAATTAATGATAATTTCTTTCCTCCTAATTATAATGTTTAAAAATCTGATCTATTTTGTGATGAGACTAATATTTCAAAAGGAGGGGCTGTTCTAATATCAATTGTAAACTAATTCTTGTGATCAAAAAAAAAGATTTAGAAAATAGTATATAAAGTGTAAAGGAGCTTACAAAAATGTAATATGTATGTATGCATATTTGTTAACTACACCATTGTGGCAGGGATGTATAAGGTAAAATTTAAAGGAAATTTTGAACCTATTTATTTAAAGAAAAAAAAAAACTCTCAGTGCACCCAAAGGGAATTTGGAATACTGACCTTACCATAGTTGAAAACCCAGTCTAAGCAATTTGGTAATAAATAAAACACTTAAGTCAAATTTCAATAAACATTTCTAAACGAGTAAAGGCAATGTGAAATTAACAGATAGGACATTTGCAGATATAATATTTTTGTTGAAATATTAGTCTTAAAAATATAATAGATACTGTATAAAGACACATTCTCGAGCACTTGTAGACTAACAACCAGTGTGTAAAATAAACTCCAAATAAAATAATAACCAACAATGATTTTTAGATAATCAATTAGGGTTTATTATTAATAACACAGGCCTGCAAAATTTGGGTCCTTGAAAATTGTCTGCAATGTAATGAATGATTCTTATGCTTTTTGGTGTGCTGATTTCAAATATAGCCTCTATTTCTCTCTATCACACAAGGATTTTTCACAAATGCATATTAAAATATGGAAAAAGAGCCTATTTTATGTACATTGGTTAAAACTTATTTACTTAATATATATATAGTTTTATTTACAAAATTATTGATGGAAAACCATTCTCAACACTTACTTGGTTTTATAAGTCATTATAGTGCCTTTTTATTTTACACTCAATGGTACTTTTCATACTTTTTCTCTTGTAGACGGCCTTCGGCTCTTCTCTGTGTAACATCCAACTGTAGTCTGCCATCATGTTGATGTTCCATCTACCCTGGTATCTTTAATCTCCTTGATATCTTGATGGAATCTTTCCTGCTACTCTTCACTTAAAGCACCAAGATTTCAGGAAAAGAGTCCAAATGAGAATTCAGGAAGTGCACTATCAAACTCGTCGAACAACCCAAGTCTTTGAATTTCATTAGCATGTTTTCCACAATACGCTTGACGTTGGGGTCTTTATAGTTTCCAAGAAATGTTGTTACAACTTCTTTGAAAGCTTTCCAGGCCTCTTTTTCAATAATTTCCATTTTAGCTTCAAAGTCTTTCAGAAGTTTAGGAATATCTGGACCGACAAAAACACCTTTCAGTTTAACTTCTGAAAGCCCCGAAAAATTGTTACACAAGTATTTAAAACACTCTCCTTTCGACAAAGGCTTTACAAATTGCTTCATCAAACCAAGCTTGATATGAAGGGGAGGAAGGAGGACTTTTCTTGGATCAACTTAAGTTTCCTGTATTACATTTTTGCTTCCAGGTTCTAATACAACCCTAAGTGGCCACTCTTTTTTGATCCAGTGTTTCATCCTATCTCGGCTATCCCATTCACACAAGAAGAAGGGGTACTTGATGTATCTTCCCCGCTGTCCAAGAAGCATTAAAGTACCTTAAGATCACCGTATATCGTCCATTCATGTTCCTTGTAGTTCAGTTTGGTGAGAATTAAGGCTAAATTCTCATAGCATTCTTTCAAATACACAAAATGCCCTATTGGTAAAGCATATTTTTTCGATTATTGAGAAGCACTGCTTTGAGGCTTCTTTTTGATGAATATATAAAAATCCTCCATTCGTTGAAATAAGATTCAAATATATTCTACTATCTCATTTCAGAACATCTCAGTACTTAATATCTTCCCATATGTATAATACCTTTGACTTGTTATATTTTTTTCCAGAAATTCTTCTCTCACTTTATAATATATACACGTTAAATGTAATTCTCACATCAGTTTCCTTAATCACACAACATGGAATACTCAAGTATGTTGTTTTAATATCTGGTAAATATGTTATTTCATAATTATTATTCTCAATATTGTAATCTATTAACCTTTACCAATCTTGCACGTTATACCACATTGGCTAGCGCATTGTGTTCTAGCCATGATTTAATTTGGTGTGCTTTTTCTTTTTTTCATCAGACCTGAGGATGATGCCATCGTATGAAACATGTCGTATAAGTAACGTTGCATTATTTGCAGCAGTAACCAAGGGACAGGGAAATACAGATAAGAAAGGAATTCAATTTTAATATTTTTTCAAAATCTAATATCTTGTTCTATTAATAATTCAAATTAACACAAACATATGATTTTACATGATCACATCGTCCTTTGTTTTTAAAACATAATTTTGGTTTAATTTGAAACGTCTACAATTTTTATATGTTATGGAATTTTTTTTAGATGTCCGTTATAACTTCAAGACATTCCTAATTATAATGTATTATAAGTTGTAACTAATATTACCAATCTTTTTCAAATATCATTTAATTACTGTGCATATATTTTATATTGTATTATACATTTATGTCTTTCACGTGAATTTAATACAACTTATACAATATAGCTTCACTAAAAATTGAATTTTAGTTAAAAAAAAATTCTTAAATGTTCCTTATTAAACAATTTAAAATGTTTAAAAAAATATTAAATATAATAAAACTAATCTTGTATACATATTGTTTGCTAATTTCCACATCCCTTAGTAACATATAGCTCCCAATCTCTAGTCTATATCAATTTATCTCATCATCCTTTACTTATTGAAATAGGTGTAGCACATATTATAAAAAAAAAAATTCTAGGGCTGGGCCCATACCAATAAACGATCTGATTTATTGGCCGATATTAGCATAGTCAGCTAAGGATGGTTGGTTTTTTTTATCATGCTGATATTTTAAGCCGATAACTCAAAATCTTTAAGATTAATTAAATTCATGGTGATTTAGTAAGGAGAGTTATGATATTAATTAATTGAAAGGAACGCCTAAGAATAAGTTATAAAGAGGTTTAAATGAATAAAAAAATCAGCTACATACTTTAAAGTAAAACTAGAAAGCATATAAGATTACCAGGTTATACGGTGAATTGAAGAATAACCTTAAAATATAGATCATAAAGAGTTTAAATAAAAATTGTCAGAGAATAAGTATAACATATCATTTTGTAAGACACATATTGAATAAAGTATTTAAAATTGATAGTAGAATCAGTTATATTTTGTGAGAGTTAAACTGGAGTAAATATAACCAGGACAGTTGAATGGGTTAAAATACATTAAACATATTACAATTATAACAAAAGTAACCAATACATTGATATTAAAGATTACAGGTTAAAGAATTAAAAACATATAAAAATATTAGACTGGCGAATAACTGAATAAGACATGGTAATAGTGAACTAAAGTTTTTGAGAAAGAAAACTTTGATATAAGTGACAGGGAATTATATAAATTTAGTTTTTAGAGGTTAATAAATCATTTAACCTTGAAACATATAAAGAAGGATGAGGTTATAAAAGATTAATTGTTAATTGAAAAGTTGATTAGACGTTCCTTAACTGAATTTAGTTCCACTCCTTAAGTCTTGAACGCCAAAAGGCAGGTTGACTTGACTGACCTGCCTTTTGGCGTTCAAGACTTTCAGTAGGAAAACTCTTCCCATTTTTTCACTTTTAAACTTGATATTGATAATATTGAATGCTATAATTGTAATGATGACCTAGGTGCTATATTAGACCATAAAATCTAGTTTAACTATAATGTTGACCATAGAGTTTCTCACTTTCTTAAATTATTCAGCCTTATTGATAATTATGTAATTTGCTCATTCTCTAAAGTTGACTATTTTAAATTTGTATTTTGCTTTGGACAGATCCAGACTAGAATGATAATGTGGCGTGGAATTCTGACATCTGATCTGAATCTCTAAGATTGGAAGGCATTCAATGCAAATTTATCGCTGCTTGCTATGATACATTTTTTCCAATGATTATGATAAAAATCAAACCTTTTAGGGCTCCAAACTTTCTTCTCACGAAGATTATTGGGATGCCCTTTAAGTTTTTAACATTTTTAATAATGATATTTTTTACTATCTACCATCAAATATGTGGTCATTATTAGGCAATATAATTATTCTATAAGTTCCAAAAATATTTTCTATAGATAGCTCTTAAAAACTCAGCCCTCTCGGCCGTTGTTTAAGCAACGCTGACTATAGATTTATTGCATTTGATCCATACCATTAAAGAAGAACTAAAATTATAGAGTAAGCTATTGCTTTACCATTGTGCTATTCAGGTATATCCTATACCATTGGTTTTTTAAAAAAAAGTTAATGAGTGACTAGCCCAAACCACAGAACAAACATAAATAGCTTAGTGGTAAAAAAATAGCATGATAATATAAGGTTTCATGTTTGAATCCCATGTCTAGTTGTCATTTTTGAATATATATTTTTAAAAAGGATATGTTATTATTACACAAACCTGTTCTGAGTGAAGTGGCAATTAAAGAGTTGGGTGGAATAGATAATACACTCATGTGATGAGTGACAGGAACTCCTGTGTAGACCATGGTAGGTTTGTTAGTATCGCTGCAACATTTTCTTATAAGCTCTCCACCTACAGAAAACATAAGTTTATTAATTATCACTAAAGTAGAGTAAGTTATGGTATTGAGCTAGAAATAAGATTTTTAAAAATGGAAAGTGGAAATATATAACAGACATGTTTTATTTAGGATTTAAGTAATTGAAGAAAGATGAGTTAGCACTTTATATTACATATAGTAAAACACCAAAACTGATAAAATTATTAAGTATAACTTAATTTAAAAAATCATAACACTGATTCATTCAATAAATACAAAATTCAGAGTTGCGGCAATTCTGACTTGTATACAGCAACCAACATATTGCAATAAAAATTGAGAAGTGATACAACTTCAAGTTGACACTTTTCAGAATTCATAAATGCTGATTTAAGTATTTAAACATAATCTTGATTTGTACAGCCACCCAAATTTAATAAAAATTCAACATGGAGTAATTACAATTTAACCACCCTATTCGGTGAGTTTTACTTAAATATGAACAATGTTAATCAATAGGTAATAAGGATAAACTAGCTACAAATACTGAGTGTGTGTTTGCGAGTGATGTGTGGTGGAGGGGGGAAGAGTGAATGGTTGAGTGCGTGTGTGTGTGTGTGTGTATGTGTGGGCACGAGTGAATGCTAGGGTGAGTGTGTATGTGTGGGCACGAGTGAGTGCTAGGGTGAGTGTGTGTGTGTATGTGTGGGCACGAGTGAGTGCTAGGGTGAGTGCTAGGGTGAGTGTGTATGTGTGGGAACGAGTGAATGCTAGGGTGAGTTTGTATGTGTGGGAACGAGTGAGTGCTAGGGTGAGTGAGTGGGTGGGTGGGTGGGTCTGAGTGAGTGGGTCTAAGTGAGTGGGTCTGAGTGAGTGGGTGAGTGAGTGAGTGTGCTTGTAGGGGTGTTAAGGCGGTGAGAGGAAGGGGGTAGTAGGGGAGGGAATTTGTGAGGGGGTGGTAGGGGTAAAGAAGAGGTTGAGCATAGGGATTGAGGGTAGAAAGTAATGGGGTGTAGGATAGAGATGGAGGAGAGACAGAAGATGAAAAAAGGGGGTGAGAACAAATAGGAAACATGTACAGGATTGAGAGTGCAACTGAAGGAGTAGATGAGAGTAAAAAAGAAAAGTGTTCAAGATAATAAAGAAATTGTAAAAAGATACATTCATGTATATCAGTTATTATAATAATAATAAACATTTAACAGGGGCTAGCTTAGGTTAGTTATAAAAGTTAAAATTGATTAAGATATGAGTATTGTCAATAACCCTCTACAATATACGCTGCAGTGCATTATTAAATTAAGCACATTGACTATAAACCCTACTCAAAGCAACATTTCTATTAGATATAATTTAGGTTGTGTAATTGTAAAAAATAGAATTTTTGTGCTGAATCAACACAAATTGAGTTTGTAAAAGTGTTTTATTTTTGAAATAAGAAAATAAATATATGATCAAAATATCTTTGACTAGCATAGGATATCAATATGTTTGAATTTTTATTTTTTGTATACATCACAATATGAACATTACCATTTGTACTAAATTATTAGAAAATTCCATAAAATAAAATGGCTCGGAAAAATATATGAATAACAATTTTGATTAAACGAGCACGCATGACAATCTTTTCAAAATTTATAAGAAAAAATAAGCAGATTTGTTACAATTTTAAAAGAAATAATTGTAATATTATATTTAATTATAAAACCTACTTAATTTCAAATGACGACATACTCAAATGTATGAACATATTAATTATTAAACATTTTAAGCTTTTTATGTGGTAGTTGAAGATTACCCACACTGGTGGTCGAATAGTCTAGTGCAGGGGTTCCCAAACTTTTTGAGACCACGCAGAACTTTAGATGTCAGATTTTTCGTGCAACACCCCTGAACCCAAAATTAAACATTTCCGATTTGTTGGCATTAAAAATATATTGTCATTTTCATTACTTATTTGATTCTTCTTAAATGTAAAAATACAAAATATGAACAAAATTACAGAACTTAAAAAGAATTTAGAGTAGACATATTTTTGTTGTACATGATATCATGTGTAAAATTGGTTCATAATGGTGAAAAAAAAAATTTTCTCGTGTGGTTTATTCCATTCTTGAAAATATGTAAGAGTACACATATTGAAGATTTGAATTTTGCATTTCACTAAACATTATAAGTTTAGTTTTTCCTTATCGCTGCAATGCCCTGGACCAAGACCGCCAACGCTCACAGGGCATCGCAACGCACAGTATGGGAACCCCTGGATAGGGATTGAAATCCAGCAAAGTGGGATCTTGCAATCCAGCAGGATCCAGCATAAATTTAGGAACTGCGGGATCCTGCAACAGCCTGCGGATCCGTATGTGGATCCGCAAGAATCAAATCGCACAAATTCATTCAAATTTGCCGCATTAAATTCACTTCGCTGCACTTTGCGCGACGTGAGTTGAAGCGACGTTTCCGTTCAGTCGTTTGTTTTGCATTTTGCATTGCACTAGAGAAGCAAACACAGTTCTAAGCAATGAACTATCCGAGGCGCTATGTGCACGAGTGAAAGAAAGACGTAATGAAGTTACTGCTATGTTGATTTACTTGCAGCATCCAAAAAAGTATGACTAAGAGTTGAAAACGCCCAATTCTACATTTGTAATGCCGAAAAAGAATAAGTTACGGCAAGAAATGAAAAACATTTTATGCAGAGTCATTAAAGATGATGCTGAAAATGTACAACTTGTAGATGATGTAGGTGCAGATAATAGTTAACAGTCTCTGGAAAATAATTTAACTTTACAAGAGGATTAGAAATACAGCTAAAGCAAGACAATTAAGATTACACTAAACAGACAGGAACTAGAACAGAGAAAGACTACGAATAAATATTAAAAAAAGAAATGGCAGCATTTGAAACTGATGGAGTGAAAGGGAAGTGTTTGACTTTGATGCACGACTATTTATTAAATACCAAACCAACAAGTGTGGAGGCAGAAAGAGCCTTTTCGGCCGCTGGCTACATATGTAGTTCTATAAGAAGTAGATTGGGAGATAACACTATTGATGCTATTTGTTTTTTTAAGATCATATTTCCAAAGAGAGAAGTGATTTATTATTTGATATTTATAAATTTGTTACATTTTTTAATTGATTCTTTACTTTAGTAAGAAAAATTAAGACAATTAGTAAACTTAATCTAAATCTATATGATACTCTAAATCTCTGAATAAAGAAGATCGATTATAATTACCTCAGATAAAGATTAAGAGTAATATTTTTAGTTAACTAGAGTACAAAAACTACAAAATTACCAAATATTGATATTTGCTATTGTTTTTGAACATTTTTATTAATAAATAAGTAGTCAAACAGTAAGATAATTATCAATTAGGTGCAGTAAGATATTGATGATTTTTGTAATTTTTAAACATCTAACCCTTGCGTGGGATAAATATGACCCCAGTAGTGGAATTTTGTTTATACCTAGTTGATGGTTGGTACTACTGTTCCCTCACCAAGTGTACCTTTCTTCTAATGTATGATTCTCAAGTTGACATTGATTTCAGTTGGAATCATGCTTTCGTACCGTTTTATGGTCCAGTTTTCTATAATGGGGTCATACTTACCCCACGCTAGTGTTTGTGTAGATCAGTTTTGGGGGTTTTTTTTCTGAGTTTTTTCTTGTTTAATTTTATTTATTGACTTCCAATTTTCTTTTTAATCATTTAATTCTTCATTTCTGTGTGATTTAACAAATTATGATGTCTTATGAAAGAAAACAGCAACGTATACATGAACTTATCAACGATGTTTTGGGCCAAAACTCTGACGAAGAGGAAGATTTGGGAGGCAGTTCAGAAACAGAAGATTATTTAGAAGTTAGAGAATCAAATAGTGAATCTGAACAGAGTGCTGACGAGACAGAAGAAAGTACAGAAGGAACTGATGATGATTTACGTTTTTTTTTTGCCCATCCCAGGTAATCATTGTGGATAAATAAACCTTACAGACAAGCGGCTCGTGTTACTAATTCCACCAGTGCATGCCCCAGGGGTTCTAAATTTAGGTAAGAATGCAAAAACACCCATAGAAATTTGGAGTTTATTTTTTACTGACAATTTATTGCAAAAAATAGTTGATTACACCAAATTGGTAATCTAAGAGAGAACTACCAACTAGAGAGGGATGCTTGTGACACAAATATAACCGAGGTAAAAGCTGTAATAGGTTTATTATATTTAACTGGAATGAAGAAACTGTCCCATAGTAATATTAGACCAGCTGTCTTCATTGTATTCAGTTTCTAGAAAAACTTGTCGTTGACCTCTTGTATTATTCTATTCATTCCTAAATACAGCCGCAATAAATTCCCAAATAATTGTTACTTCAAATAATCAATTTTAAGTGTGAATTGTGAAAAGAAAGTTTCTTCAAAAGCTTGGAATAAGCCTTGATAAACCCCACATGGAAGTCTGAGCAAAATCCACTCGTCTTCCAAGAGAGTTGGGGTTGATAATCAAGCGATATTTTCCATCCAAAGCAGTAGAAGAACCACCAAGAGTGAGACTGTCTCGTGGAAGTTATGAAGTGTGCCCATGACCAAAAGACTAAAAATCACCTTTTTCATGTGAAAAGTGTTACAAACTTGTATGCAAGGAACACATGAAAGTTTTGTGTGAGGACTGTGTAACAGAAGATGTCGAATGAAACCAAAATTTAAGATAATTTTCCTTTTTTGAAAAAATAAATACAAATTAGTTACTAATGTGTGAGTTTAAAAAATAATTACGTATTATAATAATTATTTTAATCAAAAAATAATATCTAATTACATAAAAATTATGTATATTATTTTATTATTGGGTTTAAATAATTCATTTTATTAATATTTTCATCCATTCTAGTAAGTTATTTTTCAAAATCTTACATAATTAAATTCAAATTATGCTGGGGTCATAATGACCCCACGCGAGTATTAGTGTAACAAAATCGCACGCGAGTGTACCAGGGTTAATAAACATTTGATTATACCATAACAAAGAATATTTATTTAAATAAAAAAAAACTATAACCTTTGCGGGATCCCGCTGGATTGAAGTCAATCCAGCAAAAATCCCGCTGGATTGAAAACAGTGCAATCTTTACCCCTGGTATAATGTGTCACTCTACAAACAGTTTGAATTGACAATAATGGGGAGATCAGTGTTCGAATCTCACTAAGTGTACTTAATATAAGAAAAAAAATATACTGAAGCTGATTTTCCCAAGTGGTTTCCCACTCTCCCCATAAATGCAGGCATATTTCCTATTAATTCTAGCTTACCCGCTACTGTGCGGTGCGCCTGCTCATGTCTAAAATACCGGCACACACGCCAGCTTGAGGGTTAAGCACTTCTATGTGTACTGCCTTCTTTTTATTGAACTCTTGATCAATAACTAATATAAAAGCTAAGTAAAAATATGTTAAGTTAAATCTTGCCTATATCTGCTTATTAACTATCTTTAATTCGACATAAGAGATTTAAAAGTTTATTTTAGAAGAAATTAATCATAACAATGATCAAAATTGCTATGCAAACAATAATGTAAATCTGATCACAATAAATAGTCTTAACTGTCCATTTTGAAGCGTTTATTTAAGCAGAAAATTATTCTAATTTTGTTCAATGTATTGGAATAATTAAATAAGAGAAAAAAAAAGAAGCAAATGGGCAGATTGTAACTTAATTTTATTTAAAGTATAATTTTCACATCAAATACTCACTAGTGGAGATCATAGTAACATGCAACCTTAATATTAGTATGCACAAACCGTAGAAGAAAAATTAAATATGGCAACCTTTAGAAGACTCTCTTGAGATATTGGTGTTGCTACTGCCACCACTGTTTGAAGTGGTGTTCATAGTTGTGGTTGGGATGGTAGTGGTGGTGGTGTTGGCACTCCTGATGCATTTTACAGAGTTGTAGGTCGTGGGAAATTGCAAAGAAACCTGCTCCACTCCATTGACTAAATGTTTCTCACACTAAAACACACATCATTTTTAAAATCTTACTCGTATATTATTTTTAAGAAAACAAAAGCATAATTTATCATAAGTCTATATATAATGAACTAAAATTTAATTTTTACACAAATTTTATGTTGTTGCATCAAAATTGAGTATATAGAATGAACACCAGCATTACTTTTAACATGGAAATTATCCTTTTTATAATGTCAGTAATATTCATTATAGTTGTAGTAAGGAGAAATATGAATGTTTAATATAAGGAACGTACTTGGATGTTACAATTACTTAAATTTATTGGTACAACTTCTTTGGTCAATTTAACAAGATAAAATAAGAAACATAACATGAAGTTAATGTATTCAAGGAAAAACTAAATTATCATGAATGAAGGCAATTAAAACAGGCCCAATAACATTTATAAAAAAAATCATCAATGATATTGTTACAGTAGTAATGTTCTGAAATTATAAATTAGCAGAAAATAAGGAAAGAATAATAATCTGTGATGATAAAATATTTTAGGTATTAGAAGGCTATAGGATTAGCTGATAAGCAAAACGAATAGTGGAAATTGGCAATTGACTAGTTAGGAGAGTTATTAATACATTAAAAATGTTAAAGACTCTTGAAAAAAATATTTGAATACTTTGAAATAAAGATTATAGGTTATATGAAGGGTATGACTTATACAAAAAATAATAGGTAAATTGGTATGCCAACAGTAATGAACTTATTAGTGGAATAATTATATATACTAGTAAATAGTTTGAAAATAAGTTGACAAGGAAGACATATTCTATAATATTTAAAATATTTTAACAGTGTCAGTAGAAAGATGATTAATAGAAAGGTTAGGTAAAATAGTTGACAAGGTTGTTATTCATATACCTTACATATGTAAAAACCAATTAACAGTGTAAAATATAAACATGAAACATATGAAAATGAAAGTTATGACATAACAAGTAACTTCTTTCACAAAATTATTAAAATAGTGTAAACGATCTAATGGTACAAACTTGTTATTCGAGTCAATTTGTTTATAAAATTTTCCTATGTTAATTATCGAGACAATAGATTAATTTTGTAGATTTAATGGAAATCAACCCATTGCATTGGTTTTGTCTCAGACCTGATGATGGCGTAATTGCCGAAACATGTCACCCAGCCAAAATTAGCATCACTATATAAGGGGAGGAATCAAAACCACACAGATAAAGAACGTTACTTTATTTCAAACTTTTCAAAACGTCAATTTTTTTCCTTTTTGTTACACTTCTTTCATAGTAATCAATTGTACTTATTTATATTATCCTGTATTTATAATATATCATAACAGAGTACAAGTATAACCTGGATGACACACATATGTTGATTTCCATTAAATCTACAAAATTAATCTATTGTATTTATAATTAACACAGGCATATTTTATAAACAATTTACTCAAATAACAAGTTTGTACCATTAGACCATTTACATTTATTTTAATAATTTTGTGAAAGAAGTTACTTGTTATGTCTTAACTTTGATTTTAATATGCGTCATGTTTATATTTTATACTGTTAATTTATTTTACATATGTAAGGTACATGAATAACAACCTTGTCAACTATTTTACCTAACCTTTCTATTAATCATCTTTCTACTGACACGGTTAAAATATTTTAAATATTATAGAACATGTCTTATTTGTAAGCTTATTTTCAAACTATTTACTGTTGGCATACCAATTTACCTATTATTTTTTGTATAAGTCATACTCTTCATATAACCTATAATATTTATTTCAAAGTATTAAAAAAAAATTTTTTAAGTGTCTTTAACATTTTTATTGTATTAACTCCAATCTAGTCAATTGCCAATTTCCACTTTTCATTTTGCTCATCAGCTAATCCTATAACCTAAAATATTTTATCATCACAGATTATTATTCTTTCCTTATTTTCTGCTAATTTATAATTTCAGAACATTACTACTGTAACAATTTCAGTGATGATTTTTTATAAATGTTATTGTGCCTGATTTAATTGCCTTCATTCATGATAATTTAGTTTTTCCTTGAATAAATATCTTCATGTTATGTTTCATATTTTATCTTGTTTAAATGACCTAAGAAATTGTGCCAATCAATTTAACTAATTGTAACATCCAAGTACATTCCTTATATTAGAAACTTTTTATTATGGTTTGATGTAATGTACATTTTATATATCAATGTTAATACACAAGGAAGTGTGAGCTCGATGTAGTGTCCTTTTTATTTGTGTGTAGATCCACAGTGGTGTGATCTTCACGTGGAATCCAGGTTTGTGTCTTAACTAATGTAAGAGATAAGGCTCAATTTAAGTGTGTTAAAAGAGCAGTACGCATTTTTTATAACATAGTGTGTTGCATTAATAAGGGTTTTACACTATATATTCCATGGTGGCTCTCTAAGTGTGAATGAAGTTTCTCAAAATTAGTAAATATTTGTTTGAACTGGGTATCATAGAGGACATATTGTAACCTAAGGCAAATATTTAAAGATATAGAAGAGGAAAAAATACCATATCCAAGCAAACTATAAATCTTTTTACTTCTTATCTTTGCTTTGTTGGTATGAGCAAATTTTAGCAATTTTTTTATTTGTTGTACTACAAGTATTACTGTTGTACTGTTTATTACTATTTCTAACCAAACATAATTATTTTATTTAAAGATTTTTTACAGTGAAATCAAATTTCTTACTTAACAAAATACCATCAGTTTATTAACAACTAATCAGGATCTCTAGTAATAAAGTGATTACCTATACTGTCAATTAACTCAGCCACAAAGTATTTTTCATAAATTTATTTAAAATAGGACAGGTTTAAAAAAATTGTTGTTGGTACTTTGACGTCTGTGACTTGGTCCAAGCCTGTTGAATAGAGATATGTAATATACTCTATAGCAGGGATGTGTACAGGTTAAGCTGGTCAATCTAGACTGAACTGACTAGAGTAGTTATGGCAGGAAGTGATGGCAGATGGACAACATGGTGTGGTCTAATACTCTATCTTTAGTCTTATTGGTGTTGTAACGTGCGCGAGATGTGGTTCGTGTACCAGACAAAATATGTGAATGTGTACGGACATAACAAGCTCTAAAATGAAAGACAAAAGAATAAGAGAGCAGGCTTACAAAACTTTCCTTATAATGCAGTATTGAAATGCACCATGCAAGCCCGTAAAAATATTACCTATGGTGCATTAAAGGATTAGTAAGAAGCATCAAGCTTCAGTATTAACAAAATATTTATGCTTTTACATTTTTAGGGTGCTACCATATGGTGGGCTACAATAATTTGAGTTTCTGTTTTATTTGAAAATGTTAGTGGAGTAGGTAACAATGCAAATGTGTACTGACCGAAGAAAGTGGGAAAGTCACCACATTAGTTAAATCTGTTTGATCCCTTCTGCGTTCAGGGCCCACCTCAAGTGTTGCGTGGCTTGTGTACTTGATGTTGCTACTTGAGGTGCAATCATTCCGGTTCAATACCTGTAAAAACCAACATATAAGGATTTCCTCCAAAGACTGCTAAGAAAATACCAAACTGTTATTAATATAAAATTTAAATTTAAAAACAAAATATTTGCAACACTAGATGCCTCTTAATTTGTTAGAATTAAATATTAATAGCCAACTGATATAATAGCTGTATGTTTATTTTTACTATCATTTATAGAAAACATGCTAAATGAAATTGATAAAGTATTAAAATTAAAATTTTATAAATTCTACTGTGGATAGCATATTTAAGTAGAGTAAGGATAGTTCGTAATAACAATAGAAACAAGATGACTAGATAAACTTTAAGTTCATTGGATTTTAAAATTTGTTGAAATTGGCGAGGGATTAAATATTAAATGTATATATCAATATAATTTTTATTATCAAGTTAAGAGTATATTTATGAAGTTTAAATAAATAATTTTGTATATAGCTTAAGACAAAGCAATTCATTTTGCAAAGGAACACATCTTAAAATACAATGATTTTAAATCATGTAATATAAAAACTATTATAGCTTGAAATAATATTTTGTACATCAATTTTTTTCAGTCTCTTAGTACTTGTTTGGATTATAGTAAGATAATTAATTAGGTTAAGAGAATAGGGATGAGAAAGGTATAGTTTTAGAAGAAATGTACTGTCCTTTTCATAGGGAAGAGTAGGAAACAATTTAGGAAACACTATCCATGTACTTGCCTGTGATTCAAACCTTGATCTCCCCATTAACGACAATACAAAACAAGTGATGTAACATCTAATGCAGGTTACATATAAATTACATTTTTCAAATTAAGATTTGATAGATATGAAAAAAGGAAATTTTTATCAAGTTTAAATTTTGCCAAAGTTAAAAAAAAAACAAGTTAATAGAAAGATTTATCAAGTTATATTAAATGAAAGAGAGTTTTGATTGTTTAAGGATACAATGTGTAGCAAGAAGTGAATGCACTAATATTTTTAAATTTATCTTCTACTAAATTAAGATAAAAAATATACATTTTATTAATAATGTATAAGGCCGCCTCGGTGGCGTAGTTGGCTAACGCGCTAGTCGTGTTGAGCTCGACTGCCGAGGACGGGGAGATCGAGGTTCGAATCTCGGTCGGGTGAACTGGGGGTGGTTTTTCCTAAATGGTTTTCCACTCTACCTCCACGCAAATGCGGGTTCACGTCCTCTAAATTCAATTCTCCCAATTCCTAATCCATTAGAGTAATTAGTACTTAAGCGTATAACCCGAACGGGTTGTAAGACGCAGTGCTAAATAAATAAAAATAATAATGTATAACATGGCCAATAGTGGTGGGATTAGTTTTTTTTTTTTGAACTAGACTTCACATAGCCTGCTTCAGTGGTGGAATGGTCTAAGGCGGGGGGGAAAAAAGATAAAATAATGAATGGAAAATCAACCACAAAGCATTTGATCGAGATTAAAATAAAGACCTTTTCCTCAATGACGGCCAAGTTCAATAAAAATATTTAACAACCTAGATAGCTTGGTCATCCCTCTCATTCATAACTAACAATAACCGAATACATCTGTTTTAAATATTGGTCTTTGCTTATTACAAAGGTGATTTCACCTCAGTAAATACTGATTAGCTAGAGTATTGTGTATCCCTTTGTTTGAGCTTATACTTCATCAACAGAATTTTGTTAATTTTATTCACACATAAGTATCCCACACATAAAATACTTTTTTAGGGTTAACAAAAGGGTTTTTTTGGATAATGATGGATGTAGGAAGGTTGATTTAAATTTCTGAATAAAATCACCTGCTGAAAGAACATAGTTGATCATAAATAATTATAGTAAGACAATTTTATATATTTTGTTTTGATTAGAAAGCAATTGATTTCCTATTCCTGTGATATGTGTATAATGATTTTATCAGAAGCTATGTGTACCATTGAGTAAATTATGTATTAGTTTTACTTTTGTGTACTAATAACTTATTTTGTATTAATAAATATATCCACACACATTATCTTTATTTGAAAGTGCCTTTAAGGAGATAAAGTACAAACAAGTCAATGAGCAATGAATACAAAATTCAGTTAAGCATACATTCTTGATTTGAAATAGTAGGTCACAGTTCATTAAAATCTGTCC